>JAOVVI020004057.1:2700-18175 GCA_028571085.2 Nepenthes alata | reverse complement strand
AGTTTGGGATTCCCCATTTTCCTTGGTTTAAATGTTAAATTGACCCCAATTTATGAATTAGCTCGTCCTCATTATGCATATATATCGATCAGACGTCCGATCTTTCAAGTTTCAACCCGTATACGGCATCCGAAAGCTCTAAATTTCCCTTGTCACTGTTCACCTGAGTTTAAATCAAAATTTTGCATGCTTCCATCCAATTCAATTGTCATGAATTGATGTCTAATTGTAAGCCCCCAAAAATATTTGTTTGTGCCCAGTAAAGAAATGTGTTTCGGAGGCCCCTAAAGTGATAATTGGCAAATGTGGTAAGGAATTCCAATCATTCCTATGCATTGTGATATCTAAGCACCCAAATTGATTTGTGAAAAGCCTTAAGTTCAAATGGAAGAGAATAATCGGATATGTAATGAGAGGAAAGACCGCAATGTGAAATGTGATTGAATCGTTCTCCCAGATGGAGACATGTGAATGAAAATATGGTAGATTTTTCCTCAAATAAATAAGAAACCATGAAACTATGACCATAAAATTTGATACAAAGGTAATATCCCTTGGCTGGCCATTTACATCATAGTAGAAACTCAAGGATTACCTTAGCAGCATATCCTAACCTCTTATTGGAGCGAGTGATGTCCGTGGCATGCCCTAGGATATTATTGTGGAAGAATAAGGACAGCGCTGGTACCCCGGGGGATATAGAGCATATTGTTATTGGCTTGTCTACATTCATGTTATGTATATGACCCTCCGGTTGGGTCTAAGAATAAGCCCTCACGACCTTAGATCATATGTGGTATCATGATCCTTTCTTCAACTTCCTGCACCTTTAGTTAGTAAGGCTTATGGACCCTAGTACGTAAAGATGAATGATCATACAAATTATATCCAAAGAGAAGTAAATTATATTTCAAGCATAACTAATCATGTTCCTGTTCATGTATCTCTCTCATGAATTATGTCTCCTCCCCTGTCTAACTTCGTTATATTGTTTACTATTTTGATTTATAATACACTTGTTGAACTGTCAGCTCACCCTTATCTTTCCTTTCAGATGAGCAAGCCTTTATACCTGACGAGACCGATTAAGCAGTGAAAGCAGGATAAGAAGCTGAATTGGATCGCAAAGATCTTGAGGATTTAGTTTTGTTATTTTGTATAAGCCATGGATGCTGTATATTTATTTTAGTTCTTATGGTCATTTACGCATGTATTTGATGATGATGATGGATGTATAATTTTATTTTTCGCTGTATTGATGGATTTAGTAGCTTCCATAGGTATCTTTGATGATTGGATTGGGTCCTAGTTGGCATCTTGTCTCTATCGGCGTCGTACCCGAAGTTACAACGCTGATGCTACTATTGTCTTTTGTGGCTGTTGGAGGTCTCGTGTTGTGTATGTTGCTTGTTCATGTGGTTGTATAGGACTCTTGAACATATTTTGTATTTGGTGGATGTCCGTTTATAGACAGAATTTTGTCAAATTTATAGTAGAATGTTTGGTCAATCACTGTTGGTATCAGAGAGATGAATGCTTTAAGATTGATCTGAATCTTATACGAAAGTTTAGAAAAGTATAAGCTGAGGCTGAATAGGGGAACATAGATGTAGAGAGACCAAGTTAGGATAGATAGTTCTATTTTCCCTAGTCTGCATAACTTGGAATAAGGCCGGGAAAGAATGGTAGTTTTATTTAACGACATAGATAATAAAGTTGTAATTAGAAGTCTAATCTTTTAAACTAATTCATAATTATTCTTATTTCAGAATTATACTCTAAAGCTAAGGATGCTGCCTAGGCGTGTGGGTTTGCGAGGTGGTGGAAGAGGCCCGCATGGAGGTGGCCGATCTCGTGATCGGGAGGCCGAGTATCTGAATGTGCTGGGGCACATGGCAAACATTTTAGAGAACATGGAGTAGTGAAGTCTGGCCCCTGTCCCTACTCCGGCTCCCGTACAAGTCCTTGTTAATCTGGGGCCATCTGCATATGACCACTTCATCGAGGAGCGAGTTCCAACATTTCTGGGAGAGCTGGATCCTATAAAGGTAGACACGTGGTTTGAGAGTTTGAAGAAGGTATTTGCCGTGATCCGCCCCTGAGGAAGACCAGGTCCTGTTTGCTTCTTACCACCTGGAGAGTGAGGCACACCATTGGTAGCAAATGAAGAAGAGGGCCCTAGGAGTGCCTGAAGAAGGGATCACCTGGCCAATGTTTGATGAAGCGTTTCTAGAGAAGTACTTCCCTTCCAGCCTCCGTGTCCAAATGGAAGAGGAGCTTATCCGAATGAGGTTGGGTGGTTGGACCGTGGCTGATTATAATGCTAAGTTCACTGAATTGTCACGGTTTTCCCCTTACATGGTCGAAGATGAAGAGAGGAAGACAAGAAAATTTCTGCAAGGCTTGCAGGATGACATCCGCAAGCAATTGGCGACCCTTAAGTTGACAACTTATGCTGATGTGTTGGATCGTGCTCTGATTCACAAGTAAGAGCTTGCAAAGGAGGAGTTCTATAAGAAAAGGTCACTAGGCAAGAGCGGGGTCAGTGCTAGTTCTAAAGCCAGTTCGGGGAAGCCATTTAAGAAATCCAAGTAGTTAGATTTTGGTAAGAAGAGTGGTCAGACCTTGATGTCATCTCAAACTTTGGTGAAGATGTGTCAGCACTGTGGAAGAATGCATGGAAATAGACATTGTTTTAAGTTGACAGGCACTTTCTATAACTATGGCCAAGTGGGGCATACGGCTAAGGAGTGCCCTCAACCGCCAAAGATCCGTGCTCCAAAGCTTGTGGTTCAAGGGAAGGCCTTTTGCGGTATCAATGAGTGAAGCTAAAGCATCAGACAACGTGGTGGAAGGTATACTTCCTATTTGTGGTATTGCTTGTTCAGTACTCTTTGATTCTGGGTCCATGCACTCGTTTATTTCTCCTAGTTTGGCCTATCGTGTGGCGCCCTCTCCCATGACCCTTAATTTTTCTCTGGTTGTATCCACACCCATGGAATCTTCTATTATGACCGATGTCGCCTACTTGGGGTGCATTGTGGAAGTGAATGGATTGTCTTTGGTTGTTGATTTGATCTTCCTGAATATATATGATTTCGATGTAATATTGGGCATGGATTGGTTGTCCACGTACCATGCAACTATCGATTGCTTCCACAAGAGGGTGGACTTTGCAATCCCGGAATGTGAGCCTTTTCACGTTCATGGAATTCAAAGAATGGAGCCATTTAGTTTTATTTCAGCTCTTCAGGCTCGCCATTTGTTGAAGAGCAGATGTGAAGCGTATTGGGCTTACGCTAGCGTGGTGAAAAGTCAGGAGTTATCCGTAAGAGACATTCTAGTGGTGTGCGAGTTCGAAGTTGTGTTCCCTAACAAGTTGTCTACCCTGTCGCCACACCATGAAGTTGAGTTCGGGATTGATCTTGTGCTGGGATCAGCACCTATATCGAGGGCTCCCTATCGTATGGTCCCTGTTGAGTTGAAGGAGCTGAAATAATAGTTGCAGGATCTAGTTTGGGATGTGGTTCCTGTCTCGAGATGTGGTGGCAACTACTTGGGATGTGGTTCCTATCTCGAGTACTCCATCTATGGTTGCTAATGCTGACCCCTTGGGCTCGGTTATTTCTCCTGAGCCGTCCGCACCTTTGGGCCCATGTAATTAGACGGGTTCTTCCTCTTCCCATAAGCTGAACAGGGAGAAGTGGGATGTTTTAGGCTGCTGCCATGCATCGGCCAGGAATGTGGAGCTTGTTGAAGCCTTTGTCCAGACTCCACCAGATTGCAGAAAAGTTCTGCCTATTATGGAAAATCAAATAAGCTGGCTCCTTCTTCAGCATGATGCCCTGTCCTGCTCTCAAGCTGGCCTTACTGCTTTGGATGTGGATCCTAAATCTCCCATTTCCAATTCAAGTATTTCTAATGTGTTCCTCTTAGAGGAGTTCGACTTTATTGAGAGACCAATGGAGGCTCTCCTAGCCGGTGAAAAACGGGTTATTGATTGTGACTCTGATGTTGTTTCTTCTCAGTCCTCCGAGGAATGGACTGCTAAGGTTATTGCTAACGACCCAATGCACTATGTCCTCCGATGCTTACTTGGGGAGAATGCTACTCAGCTTTATATTAACTCCATCGTCAAGGTCCAGCGTGGATTTTTGTTTGATTTCTTAGATTTTTGTTGGAATGATGTGGCTGAGACGACAAAGGATAAGTTCAGATCATTCTTTCCGTTGGAGGAGGATTATCTGAACAGCCCCTCGGGTGCTTATTTTGAAGCACTCCATTTGTTGATGACTACCTCATCCTCTAAGTCTCACATTGACTCCTTATCTCCTGATAGAAAGTGACTTATATTAGATTTTCTTAGTGTCCTGCTGAAATGGAATACGGATTTTCCATCTGGTCAATATCGTGATCTAGATGGATTAGTGGCGGGCCTCCAGTTTTTATGATAGCTCAAACAGCTCACAACTGTTGGATGCCCATTGCGTTGGCTCCTATTTTGAGTTGTGGGATCTATTGCTGGGAGGTGTAGGCTTCCTGCTTGGTTCTATATTCCTCCTTATGGCCAGTGCTGAGTTGGAAGTTGTTTGTTGGTGTTGTGCTGGTGGTGGTATTGGCGCTGCCCTACTGAGTTAAAGCTACTGGTTTTGCTAATTCTTGCTCCTAGTGGCTTGTTGTTTTTCTCACGTTCACTCTGAAGGTGGTTACTATAGGATGCTGATGTTTAATCTGATGACTTGCTACCCTGTGGGTGGGATGATTTCTCTGCCTCCTGTGCTGGGTTTCCTGCATCTGGTGTAATCTTGTCCGAGAGGATTTGGCCATGCTGCTACTGGCCGAAGCCTGTAGGGTGGGTCCATGACCCCTATGCATGTAAATCCTGTCCAAGGCCTTTGCTGCAGGCGGTTGAGTCTTTTTGCTCTAGTTACTGGACAGGATGCAGGATCCTGTCCGTGGATTTTGGTGCAGGTTTTCCTGCTTTGTTTATAGGCTTGCTTGAGTTGCTTTGGGTTTGCCCTTGTCCGCGGCCCGTTGTTTTGAGCCCGCGACCCCTTTGCTCATGATGATGCTGCCTAAGGTGAGGTGGTCTTTTGGCCGTTTAATGTGGATGCAAAGCACGGCTTGGGCATGTGTAATTCAGTCCAAGGAATTAGTTTCTCGCATTTGAATTCTCTTCTACTATTTTCCTTTTGTCTTTGGAACGGTGGAACCTCATTTGAAAAATCTGTTGATGCTGTTCCTGTGTGTGGGTTTAGGCCGGCTGGAATGTGGCTGCTTAAGATATTTTTCTCATCTAGATTTTTTACCTTTGTTTGGTTTCACGAACTGTTGGTGCTCAAGGAATGCCCCAACTCGTTGTTCTATCTCTAAGTCGGCAAAACACTTGGAGTTAGAATATCTTTTTATAATTTTATTTTTTTTTAATTTTAATTACTTACTTACCAAATAAATAGTTACAGGATCTGTTTGACATGAGATTTATTAGATCCAAGGCTTTTCCATGGGGTGCTCCGGTCCCATTTGTTACGAAAAAGGATGGGACCTTGAGACTGTGCATAGACTATTGCAAGCTAAACAAGATCACAATCAAGAATAAATATCCGTTGCCACGAATTGATGATCCCTTTGATCAGTTACAGGGGAACTGAGTGTTCTCTACGACGATATGCAATCGGGATATCATCAGCTTCGCATCAAGCAGGAAGATGTACTAAAGACGGCTTTTCGGGCGAGGTATGGTCATTATGAATTTCTTGTAATGCCGTTTAGATTGATCAATGCTCCAACCATATTTATGGATTTGATGAATCGAGTTTTTCAGCCGTACTTGGATAAGTTTGTGGTGGCCTTTATCGATGATATCCTGATTTATTCGAGGAATATTCCGGAGCACGAGGGATATTTGAAAATCATGCTTCAAACCCTTCAGGAGTATCAGTTGTTTGCAAAGTTGAGGAAGTGTGAGTTTTGGCTCAATGAGGTAATATTCTTGGGCCACATCATTTCGAATTGAGGTGTCTCAATGGATCCAAAGAAAGTTGAGGCGATGATTAGTTGCAGTTAGCCTACGACCGTATCAGAGATTCGTAGCTTTTTGGAAATGATAGGTTATTACCGTCGATTTGTGAAAAATTTCTCTCAGATCGTGTTACCTCTCACCCGTATGACGAAGAAGGAAGCGAGATTTGACTGGACCGAGGAATGTGATCGAAGCTTCCAAGAGCTGAAGGATCAGTTGATGTTTGCTCTGATTCTGACTCTTCCTGATAGTTCTGGTAGGTTCAAGGTGTATTGTGATGCCTCTAAGGTGGGGCTCGGTTGTGTGCTTATGCAGCATTGGAAGGTAGTTGCTTACTGGTTTCGACAGTTGAAGACCCGTGAGAAGAACTACCCGACCCATGATTGGGAGCTAGCTGCCATGATTTTCGCATTAAAGATTTGGAGACATTACTTGTATGGCGAGAAGTTTTTTGTGTATTCCGATTATAACAGCCTCAAGTACTTGTTCTCACAGAAGGAGCTGAATATGAGGCAGCGACAATGAATCGAGTTCCCCAAGGATTATGATTGCGAGATCCAGTATCGGTCAGGGAAATTAAATGTGGTCGTGGATGCCCTGAGTCATTGAACCTGTTTGATGGAGACAATGCAGATTAAGCAGATGGAGCTGTTGGGTTGTTTTAAGTCTTTCCACATCTAGCACTATGTCAAAGGAAACCAGATGATGCTATCCTTTTTGTAGGTACAACCCGAGATCCTCAAGTGGATCAAGGAAGGGCAAGTGAATCATCCATTTCTTATGGACGTTGTTTGAGACCATGGTAGAGACTCTTGAGTTGATTTTAATGTGCGAGCAGATAGTATTCTAAGGTTTTGGGAGCGATGATGTGTACCAGATTACAGGGTGCTAAATGAAGAAATTATGGAGGCCCACAGAACTCGGTACATGATTCATCCCAAAATAAATAAAATGTACCAGGACTTGAGGAAAATGTTCTTGTGGAGGAATATACGGAGAGAGATTATTGCCTTTGTGAGTCGATGTCTTATTTGTCAGCAGTTGAAGGTTGAGAGGAGGAAGCCTTCTGGACTATTGCAGCCTTTGCTTGTTCCCAGTTAGAAGTGGGAGGACATTTCAATGGATTTTGTGTCTGGATTGTTGAGGACTTCAAAGAATCATGATGCGATCTAGGTCGTTGTGGATTGGCTAACAAAATCTGCCCATTTTCTAGCCATTCGGACTACGTATTCCCAAGATCATCTAGCGCAACTGTACATCAGCGAGATCGTTAGATTACACGGTGCACCAGCATCCATTGTGTCCGATTGTGATTCATGATTCATCTCTAAGTTTTGGGAGAAGTTGCATCATGAATTAGGGATGAACCTAAAATTTAGTACGGCTTATCACTCTCAGACCGATGGCCAATCTAAGCAGTCAATTAAAATATTTGAAGATATGCTTAGAGTCTTGGTGATTGAGATGAGAGGAAATTGGGATGATCATTTGGCGTTGGCTGAATTTGCCTACAATAACAACTTCCAGTTTGTCTTCCTCAAAGTGTCATCGTCGAAGGGAGTTTCCAGATTTGGTGTCAATGGGAAGCTGAAACCATGATTCATTGGGACTTTTGAAATCATCGAGAGAGTTGGTAAAGTGGCATATCGTTTGGCATTGCCGCCGAGCTTGGCCGAGGTACACAACATCTTCCACGTTTCCATTCTGAGAAAGTACATCTACAATTTGGGGCATGTGGTTGATTATGTTCCCTTGGACATCGGGGAGGATTTATAATTTGTGGAAGAACTGGTTGAGATTTTGGATCATAAGGACCAAGTTCTGTGCTCAAAGACGATTCCCCTCGTGAAGGATTTATGGAGAAATCATTTCTATGAGAAGGCGACATGGGAAAGCAAAGATGAGATCCAAGGAAAGTACCCTCACCTTTTTCGAGGTATGTAGATTTAATTAATTTCTAGTATTTGTTAAAATTTCAAAGATAAAATTTTTATAAGTAGAGGAGAATTGTGAGGTTTCAGCTCCAAAATACCATAACTAGGAGGTAATTAAAATAATAACCATCAAAACTAAGCTTAAAATGTGGGGGCAATTTAAAACCGGAAGCAAAAGGAGGGATTTGAGCTTAGCGCTTGATTACCACTCGAAGCGCCACTCGGGCGTGAATAGTGGAACTGTGGCACCTAAGGGTCGCTCAAGGAGAGAACCGAGTGGGTTTAACAGAACCCCACCCTTAAAGCACTTTCGAGCGTGAAGTGGGCGCGGTAGTGGCGAGCACCAGTCGGGGGTATAAAAACCCACGAGGGTTTGTTTGGCGCATTTTTCTTTCAACGTTTTTGAGAGAGAGAGAGAGAGAGAGAGAGAGAGAGATCGGCAACCATAGAGAGAAAAGGGGAGATCGAGGCTATAGAGTCTGAATCGGTTCGAGAGCTAGTTGTAAAAGTTATTGATCAGGTCGAGGTAAGTGTATTTTCATCCTCATTTTTCTCATTTCTGTTTGTTTTACATTCTCCATTGAGTATTATCATTCTGATACCCACCCATATTATGAAAATATGTGACTCATGAGTTGTACTCATGTTTTATAAGGTTTATTGTTCAAATCCCCCTCCGATTTGCTCGGTTTGGCTCTACCAAACCCTAACCACGCCCCAAATTTGGGATTCGCCATTTTTCTTGGTATAAATGTTAAATTGACCCCAATTTATGAATTAGCACGTCCTTATTATGCATATATATCTATCAAACATTCGATCTCGCAAGTTTTGACCCGTATATGGCGTCTAGAAGCTCTAAATTGCCCCTGTTACTATTCACCTGAGCTTAAATGGGAATTTCGCATGCTTCACTCCAATTTAACTATTATGAAATGATGTATAATTGTATGCCCCTCGAAATGTGTGTTTGTGCTTGCTTTGTAAAGAAATGTGTTTCAAATGCTCCCAAAGTAATAATTAGCAAATGTGGTAAGAAATTCCAATCCATCTTGTGCATTGTGATATCTATGCACCCAAATTGATTTGTAAAAAGGATTAAGTTCAAAGGAAATGGAATAATCGGATATGTAATCCAAGGAAAGAGCACAATGTGATATGTGTTTGAATCGTTCTCCCGAATGGAGACATGTGAATGGAAATGTGGTGGATCTTTCCTCAAATGAATAAGAAACCATAAAACTAGGACTATGGGATTTGATACAAAGGTAATATCCCTTAGCTGGCCATTTATATCATGGCAGAAACTCAAGGATTACCTTGGCCGCGTATCCTAGCCATTTATTGGTGTGGGTGATGTCCGTGGCATGCCCTAGGATATTATTGTAGAAGAACAAGGACTGCGTTGGTCCTCGGGGGATATGGGGTGTATTGTTATCGGCTCTTCTACAGGCATGTTATGTAGATGACCCTCCGGTTGGGTCTAAGAATAAGCCCTCACGACCTTAGATCATGTACGGTATTATGACCATATCCTCGTCCTCTCATACCTTTAGTTAGTAAGGCTTACTAATCCTAATCTATAAAGGTAAATAATCATTCCAATTATATCCAAAGAGAAGTAAATTGTATTTCAAGCATAACTGATCATGTTCTTGTTCATGCATCTCTCTCATGAATTATGTCTCCTCCACTGCCTAACTTCGTTATATTGTTTACTGCTTTAATTTATGATACACTTGCTGAAACGTCAGTTCACCTTTACTTCTCTTTCCTTCCAGATTAGCAAGTCTTTATGCCCGACGAGACCGATTAGGCAGTGAGAGTAGGATAAGAAGCTGAATTGGATTTAGTTTTGTTATTTTGTATAAGGCATGGATGCTATATATTTATTTTGGTTCTTGTGGTCATTTACATATGTATTTGATGTTGATGATTGATGTATGATTTTGTTTTCTATTGTATTGATGGATGTAGTAATTTTCGTAGATATCTTTGATGGTTGGATTGGGTCCTAGTTGGTGTTTTGTTTCTACTGGCGTCGTACCCGGAGTTACAACTCCGGCGCCACGCATTGTCTTTTGTGGTTGTTAGATGTTCTATGTTGTGCATGTTGCTTGTTCACATGGTTGTATATGACTCTTAAACAGGTTTTGTATTTGACAGACGTCTGTTTTATGGACGGGATTCTGTCGAATTTTCTGTAGAATTTTTGATTCGTTATACTTTTCATTATGGATGTGATTATAAAAGTTATTATAAATGATGTCAAATATACCCACAAATTTGCTCATGTTCAAAAACCTAATTTTCTTTGGATTTTGATTTGGGATTTTGGATAGTAAACATCATAATATAAATTATTTTAATGAATAATAGATCTTTCATCTTACTCATTCAAATGTTAAAATTTATGCCATTCGAATAAATTATTTTGTTATCACCTTTCATCAATTTAAACAATTTTAACACAATAATCCAAACTCTCTAATACCACTTATTAGGTACTGGTCACCAAAAGTTTTGTGACAAAGCCAAGAACTAATTTTTATAAGGATTGTCATTGAACTTTTTGTTTTAACCCATGAAGATATGGTATAACACAAATGCAAAATAATAATCACTATAATAAGATATAAGATTTTACGTAGAAAACACATTTGAGAATAAAGGAAAAAACCACATGAAGATACATCCGTAGAGATATCCACTATATAACGAGATCGGTTATAAAAATCTCCAACAATACAAAGATACCACACCTTATGATGAGAAACCCAAACAATAAAGAGTATAAGAGCTAACGAGAAGAAAATACTTGACATTAATGTTCTTCTCAATATCAAGAACAACTTAAATAAGGTTGATGAAGTATGTAACATGATTCGAAGTACAAATGAATGAGTGAATTTTCATCCCCTTCATTGCTTTTTCTTCTTTTTCTCTTTATTTTGATGCTCAGCTACACTCTTAAAATCTCGTGTTAAAATAACCTAAAAATAAGTCATGCTTTTAAAAGATAGTTGTGGCGCACAAGCATCCTATTGGGATGGGTTAATCCTTTGTAAGTGTTATGCCCTATGTACATATCTACATAATCTTTAATTTGTTAGCCGATCGTACAGGTTGCTCAATTATTTCCTATTTGAGCGAAGAAGGATCTTCAACAAGGAGGATGGACTCAGCCTAACGTGTGCAAGAAATGGTGCACATGCGCTAATAACACGATAGGCAATTTATGCATGCATAAGGGGAAACTCAAGTGCTGATAGCAAAAGTAGTGATGCTCGAGTGTGCATGCCTAACACTATGCTCAAGCACCAATTGACTTACTTTTAGGTTAGCAATGCAGTATTTCTTAGAGTGAAATTGAGCACTAAACTAGAGAGAGAGAGAGAAAGAACAGAAATAAAGGAAGAAAATAAATATTTACTTATCTATTTGGACTATGAATCATGTTTTAGTCTTTACCAACTTTGGGCACATTACTCTTGATATTAAGAATAATATTTTATCAGTTATTTTCTTCTTATTTACTCTTATACTCTTTATTGTTTGGATTACTTATTATAATGTATTGTATCATTATAATGTTGGAGATTTTTTTATAACCAATCTTATCATATAGTGGATATTTTATCAACATATCATCCCATGATTTTTTTCATTATTTTTAAAGGGTTTTCTACATACAATCTTTTATCTCATTATTATAATTATTATTTTGTATTATACATTATCATACCATCTTTTTGTGGGTTCAAATAAAGGGTTTGGTATTGATTTTTGTAGATATCAGTTCTCAATTTTGAGTAAAGTTTTATTAGATGGAATCCAACAAGTGGTAGAGCAATCAGGTTATTATGTTAAAATAGTTTGCATTGATAGAAGATGGTAGCAAAATAATTTGATTGAATGATACGAATTTTGACATTTGGAAAAACAAGATGAAATATTTATTATCTATTGGGACAATGTATTTATCATTGTCTACTATGCAGATACTCAAATCAAAATTCGAAAAAGATTAGACTTTTGAATATGAGTAAGCTTGTAGGTATATTTGATAATTTATTGATGATAATATTTATGATTATATCTGCAATGAAAAGTATGTGATGGCTCTATGGTAGAAGCTTAAAGTGCTTTATATTTCGAAAGCGAGTAACAACAAATTGCATCACTTGAAGTTAGAGAGTCCCATAGCCAATCATCTCAACGAGTTTCAAAGTAGAGTTGATCAATTGAGTAATGTGGGCATAAAGTTTGATGATGAATTGCCAAGCTTGTAGTTGTTAGCCACTATACCAAATTTGTGAGAAGTCATTTGGATTACCATTACAAACACTGCTTCAAATGGTTTTGTGGCCCTAGAGATAATCAAGGGTATGATCCTTGATGAGGATGAGGTTGCAATGCTCCACTTTCTTGCATTTTGAAGCGCTTTTCTTAGAATCATGGTAAAAACAAAGGAGAGTGATCTCAAATTAGGTGAGAAAAGTCAAAGCAAATCAAGATTAATATATCAAAACCTCAAGTGTTATTACTATGGGAAGAAATGCTGCATCAAGAAATATTGTTACAAGTAGAAATGAGAAAATAAATATGGTGGTAATATGAAGATAAAAAAGACCTGAAATATTAAGAGAGTATCAGTTATTACCAAGTTTGATCGTCTCATTTTGTGTGAATATGTGATCAACATTGTTAATTATGAGAAAAATTGGTTGATTGATAGTAGTGCATCATCTTACGTGACGCCAAGAAGGGAATTCTTCACATTATATATTCCCAGTGGTTTTGAAATATTAAAAATGAGTAATGATGGGCTATCATGGATCATGGGTTGCATTGACATGTTTTTGACTACCAGGAATGACACTATGTTGACCTTGAGGGACGTTCGACATGTGGTAGCATATAGGAAGAAAATCTCTAGTTTGTACATGTTGTAAGCCTTAGTCTCTAATGGAGATTTGAATGTTGCTAAGGAAGATGAGTCTGCTGATTTATGGCATAGGAAACTTAATCATATAGGCAAAAAAGGACTTAATTGCTTAGTGAAGAAAAATCTTTTTCAGGCATAAATGAGACAAAATTGAAAACATATCCTCATTGTATGGCTATAAAGCAACAAAGATTTTCATTCTTTGGAAACTTACCTTTAAGAAAGGTTGATCTCTTGAACTTGTATATACCAACGTAAGCAGTTCTCTTAAGGTAAAGATTCTCAGCGATTTAATTCATAACATTTATTAATTATTGCTCTGGGAAATTGTAGATGTATCCTTTAAAGAAAAATAACCCAACACTTTATGTCATTAAGCAAATTCATGCCTTGGTTAAAAGGTAAAGGGGAAAGAAGTTGAAGCACATCCATAATAATAGTAGAGAAGAGTACATTGGCCATTTGACACATATTGTCATTCAAATAGGATATGACACTAAAAAGCCCAACCAAAAACAACATAACTAAATGGTGTGGCTGAGAGAATGAATCATTCGTTGATTGAGAGAGTTTGATGCGTCTTTCAAAGGTGATGCTTTTTGGCTCATTTTTGGAGGAAGTATTGGATGTTGTAGCTTATGTAATCAATCTCTCTCCTTATGGTCCCTTAGATGGTGATATGCCCTATAACTAAATGGTGTGGTTGATAGAATAAATCATTTGTTGATTAAGAGAGTTTGATGCGTCTTTCGGAGGTGATGCTCTTTGGCTCATTTTTAGGTAAAGTATTGGATTTTGTAGCTTATGTAATCAATCTCTCTCATTGTGGTACCAAATGGTGATTGCCTTATAAGTTGTAGTTTAAAAGGAGGCATCTTACAATCACTTGTGCCTATTTAGGTGCAAGTTTTTTGTTAATATTTTAAGGGACACAAGGTCCAAGTTTGATGCGAAAACTCAAAAATTTATTTTTTTCGACTATGGGTAAGATAAATTTTGTTATCGGTTCTATGATCCAATTGAAAAGAAAATTTTGAGTTCTAGAGATGTGATATTTATTGAAATAAGACCATTGAGGATATCAATAAAGCAAATAAGGTAATCTCCCTTGACATTGATCACCTTTGCCCTACGGATCCTGTGCCATTGACATTGATGCCAATTTATGTTGATGATGTTAGAGGTGATCAAGGAGGCAATGGAGACCGTGATACTCTCACTTTTGATGAGGTGGACGATATTGATGATGATACTCATTATATTCATCATGAAGCTATTAAGCCTACATTGACGATCCCACTCTGATGACCTATGAGCGATCAATGTCTATCCACATGTTCATCAACCAACATGTATTTTACGGATGGCAGAGTACCTAAATGCTTTGAAGAAGCTATGGATGATGATTAAAAGATGGAGTGAATGGATGCCATATAAGATGATATGAAGTCTTTGTATGATAACCATACTTTTAAGCTCACCAAGTTAACCCTCAACCAATGTATAATGTGAGATTTGTTATGACGTGGTTTGGATAACGGAAGGTTATTGATTTTGAAGATATTTTTTCTCCCATTTTAAAAACGTCTTCCATTCGAATTGTTCTCAAATTAATTGTTAGCATTGATGTAGAAGTTGAACAACTAAATGTACAAATGACGTTTCTCTAGAGTGATTTTGAGGTGGAAATCTAAATGGAGCAATCAAAGGGGTTCTAAGTTAAGGGGAAGGAGAATCTAATATAACATTTTAAAAAGAGCCTTTATAGGCTAAAGCAAACCCCAATGTAATAGTACAAGAAATTTGAGTATGTGATGGAGGAGCAACGTTACCGAAAAACTACTTTGGACCATTGAATGTTAATCCTCTTACCTATGTGAATGACATGCTTATTGTGCTACAAAATGCCACTTGGATTGGGAAGTTGAAGAAACAACTTGGAAAATCTTTCACAATAAAAAGCTTAGGGTCAACTAAACAAAGTCTTGGTATAAAAATTTTTTGTGACCTAAAGGCGAAGAGGCTTTGGATGACCTAAGAGAGCTATATTTAAAAAGTCTTTTAGCTATTCAACATGAAGAAATTCATGCAGGAGAGTATTCCACTTGCCAATAATTTTAAATTGTGCAGTCAACAAAGTTTTATAGAGAATGAGAAGGTTGCTATGAGACATATTTCTCATTCTTTTGCCATTGAGAGTCTCATGTATGCTATGATGTGGATAAGGCCTAACATAGCTCGTGCAGTTGGAACTATTAGTCAATTTCTTTTCAATTCTAGAAAGGAGTATTGGTCTGTAGTGAAATGGGTACTCAAATATCTTCATGTACTTTTAGGACATGCTTGTACTTTGAAAATTGCATGCGATTTTTGGACACTGACATGACAGGTGATATTGACTCTTGATAGTAAAGGTTGTAGAAATATGTTTCACCGAATTTTTTGTGGTCATGGAAGTGAGAAAGGAAATATTGCTAATAAGAAAGTTTATCCGGGAACTCGGCTTCAAACAAGAGTGATATGTATTACATTTTGACAACAAAAGCTCCATTCATCTTTGTAGGAATTTGT
>JAOVVI020004056.1:0-18176 GCA_028571085.2 Nepenthes alata | reverse complement strand
ATTATTACAGGATTATATTTTTGGGTTTTCATCCGGTTACAAAGGAGACTCTGCCGAAATTTCTGCAGAAGTCTTGCATTATGTTTTAGACCGATAATGGTATTTCTGTTTGACGGAAGCTTTTGAGGATAAAAAAAATCCGTTCCGTCACACAGAGCACGAGAGAAAAGGAAGAGGAAGGAGAGGGAAGAGAAAAGAAAAGAGGGAAAATCTTTCGTCCAGTTCCGATCAGAGTAAGGGTAACTATAAACCGAGCTCATGCAAGTATATTTCAGACGTTATTTACTTTTTTACAGTATTTTAATATCTCAGATATTGTATTTATGATTTAAATCCATAATTTTGTATGTTTACTGTAAATAATGGTTGTTTCTCCTGATTAATCGGATAGATTTTCCGTTTACTGGTATATACATCTATATATACCTATGATTTCATGTAAATACCTGTATTTGGTATTCATTTATTGTCTGAAAGGTTTGGTGAAACCCTAAGCATGAAAATGAAGGGATTTAATTGTTTTAATCCAAAATTTCTGATATGTAAAAGTTGATATGTAACAAGATAATGTCTATGATGTCATTTATGTATGAAAAATTTACACAAATTTATACTATTAAATTACTATGGATGTCTGAAGCAAATCTGAAGGTTAACTATGAAATTTTTGACTGACATTTGAAACCTGATATACAGTCAGGTTTGGTTCTCTGGCATACCTTAAAATGTTTAGTGGTAATCGAGGATAACTCTGTCTATGGAGTTACACATGGTCCGCCCTTCCTCAGGCACTAACCTAGAGGGTTGATACTGTTACTGCTGGCGTCACTATACTGAATCCCACGAGAAGGGATAACTGTTACTGGTCTTGGATTATGTGGAGTGAACATAATATATTCTTGATTATTCGCCCCTCTACTAGTAGGGTTCACTAGTTGGGTCCTTTACTAATAGGAAAGGGAGATTTTTTATAATTCATAGATTTTGTATCGATTTTTGACTTCTGATTTATGTTTACCAATTATGGTTTTCGAAGCCTTATTATTATTGAATCACGCTTTTCTTGTGATTTATGTACATGTTTCTATTCCCTAGCATTTCTATAATCTTCTGCATTTACGTTCTACTATTATTTTCATAATCACCGTCTTATCACATTTATGCTTTATATGCAATTATATCCATTTTACTCTATTACGTTATGCATGAAAGTTTTACTACATGTTTGCGTGTACCTTGCTGGATTTTGACTCACTGTTGTACTATTTTACCCAGATGAGACGGTAGAGGTAACTCCGGATGAGAAGAATAGTTAAAGTCTTGCCTGGAGACCTTTGGAGACCTGAAGTATATTGGAGATTTTGAAAAGAGACAGTTGAATTGTAAATACCTGTTTATGTGTATGGATCTTGTGTGTATATGGATTTCGTATATGAAATGCATGTCATGTATGTGGTGAAACATGGATTATGCTTCCGCAGGTATATAGTTTAGATTTCGCTAAATGTTTTCTAGATTCTGTATAGGTCCTAGATGGCATCTCTATTTTGAACTGTTAGTAAAGTGGATATGAAATGTGAAATATAAGCCGTAAGGAATTATACGTCATCTGTGATCTTGTGTCTGCGATGAGAGTACCTATTGATTGATATTACGATGTTATTCTATATATTTGGAGGTTATAAGAAGGATTTGTATTTCAGTTTAGCCCAATTTTAGAAAAAAACTCTATTCGTTTTTCTGTAGAACTTTGGATTGTTAATTGGGCTTTGCTTTCTGTTTTCTGTAATGATGAAAATTTTTGAGGACAAAAAGAGAATCCAGTCCGTCATAATTGGTATCAGAGAAATGAGATGCTTTAGAAATTGATCGATAAAAAAAATGGAAGCATATGCTTAAATTTATGTAGGAATAGGTCGGGATAGCTAAGGCAACTAGGATACTTAGAAAATTGATTCTTAGGCTAGGTTTGAAATTCATTAAACTACTAATAACCCCTTCCCTTAACTTGATTTCTTGAGGTTTATAATGTTATACTTACTTTTGGTTATAGGATCTAAGATGGCTAGTAGGAGAAATCAGAGAAATAATCATGGTCGTGTTAGTACTCCCCACAATAGAGAGGCTGCTTATGTGAATCTGTTAGAAATGATGACAAATGTGGTGGAATCTTTGCAACAGCGTCACATGGCTTCGTTCCCAACACCTGAGCCAGCTTCGATAAACCTTACTTTGATGACATATGATAGATTTAAAGCGGAGTGAGTATTGGGATTTTTGGGAAAGCCTGATCCAATATAAGCAGATGTTTTGGTTAAAAGGATGAAGAAGATTTTTGCTGTCATCCGGTGCACCAATCAGGAGAAAGTTACCTTCGTTGTGTACAAGTTGGAGGATGAGGCTAATTGTTAGTGGAGCATGAAAAAGAGGGCGTTAGGCGTGCTAGATGATACAATTACATGGAAGATATTTGAGGATGATTTCATGAAAAAATATTTTTCGTCCAGTCTCTAAGATCAGAAGAAGCAAGAGTTTATGCGGCTGAGATAGGGAAGTTTGACTATGACTGAATATGATGTACAGTTTACGGAGCTATCTCAATTTTTTCCCTATTTTGTGGAGGACGAGTTGAGGAAAGTAAAAATATTCCTGCAAGGGATGCGGGACAATATTAGGAAGCAATTATCAACCCACAAGCTCCAAACCTATGTCGATATTTTGGATAGGGTGATTATTTATGAGAAGGAGGTTGAGACTGGGAGATTCTTTGGAAAGAGGACTGCTGGCTGGGTGGGTATTAGTGCTGGATCAAGTGTAGGGCCTCCAGGACCATCCAAGAAGGTGAGAGCAACTGATAACGGGAAGAGCATCATTCCAACTCAGTCAGTGATTGGCTCTCGAGCATCACCCGCTAATTGTACTTTCTGTGGGAGGAAGCATCCGGAGCAAGCATGTTACAATGCATCGGGAGCATGCTTTAGATGTGAACAACAGGGCCACTTGGTTAAAGATTGTCCATTACCCCCGAGGTTAGAAGGAAAGAAGCCTACTGTCACAGCTAAGTCCTTCATGGTGACTGTTTAAGACCCGGAGGCATCCCCGAACATTATGGAAGGTACCCTATCTATATGTAGAGTTTCTACTTCTATATTATTTGATTTAGGGTCCACCCACTCTTTTATTTCTCCATAATTTGTATGTTGTATTGTATCTGTCCTGTGTGTTTTGGATTATGCATTGTCTATGTCAACTCTCACTGGATCTTCTATGGTTACTGATGTTGTGTATCCTGGATGTGTGGTTGAGGTGAATGGAAAATGTTGGATTATGGATTTGGTGTTGTTGAACATGGGTGATTTTGATGCAATTTTGGGGGTGGACTGACTAGCTAAATATCATGCAAGTATTGACTATTTTCTAAAAAGGATTTGTTTTGATATTCTTGGGATGGGAACCTTTATCTTTCAAGGTATTAGGAAGTAGGAAGTGCCTGTATTAATTTCTGCTTTGCATGTCAAGCATTTGATGAAACGTGGGTGTAAAGCTTACCTTGTATATGCTTGCACCACTAGGAGTCATAGTATGCTGGTGAAGGTTATCCTTGTTGTTTGTGATTTTGAGGATATCTTTCCGAAGGAATTACCTGGATTACCTCCACCGCCGAAAAATTGAGTTTAAGATTACAATCATTTTTGGGGTTAGCCCGATTTCTAAAGCCCCATATCGTATGGCCCCACTTGAATTGAAAGACCTGAAGTTACAGTTATAGAAATTGTTAGATAAGGGCTTTATCAAATTGAGTGTGTCTCCTTAAGGAGCACCGGTATTGTTTGTGAGGAAGAAAGATGGGTCTTTCCGGCTATATGTTGATTATCGTGAGCTAAACAAAATCACAATTAAGAATAAGTATCCATTGCCATATTGATAATTTATTTGATCAATTGCAAGGATTTTGAGTGTTCTCGAAGATTGATTTGAGGCTTGGTAATTATCAGTTGAGGATCAAGCCAAAAGATGTAGCTAAGACTGCACTTCGAACGCATTATGGCCACTATGAGTTCCTTGTTATGCCTTTTGGCCTTACGAATGCCCCTGCTACTTTTATGGATCTGATGAATAGGGTGTTCAGGCTGTATCTGGATATATTTGTGGTGATTTTTATTAATGACATCCTAATATATTCAAAGGACTATGAGGAGCATGAAACTCACCTAAGGATGGTATTTCAAGTGCTCCATGAGGAAAAATTGTATGCTAAGCAGAGTAAATGTGAGTTCTGGCTGGAGAAGATGATGTTTATGGGGCATGTGATTTCTGACGGTAGTATTTTTATGGATCCAAAGGAGATGGAGGTTGTTATAAACTGGAGTAGGGCAATGTCTGTGACTGAGGTTAGGAGCTTTCTTGGCATGGCAGGCTATTACTGGTATTTTGTAGAGAATTTCTCACAGATTATTATGCCTCTGACTAAGCTACTGAAAAAGGAGGCAAAGTTTGAATGGACAGAGGAATGTAATTTGAATTTTCAAGAGATAAAAGATCGCTTGACTACCACCACAGTATTATTATCCTGGGGGGTTTTGGCGGTTTTGAGGTATACTGTGACGCCTCTAAGGCGGGTTTAGATTGTATGTTAATACAGACAGTAAAGTTGTAGCGTATGGGTCTAGACAACTGAAAGTGCATGAAAGAAACTACCCGACCCATGATTTGGTGCTAGCTGCTATTGTGTTTGCTTTGAAAATTTGGAGTCATTATTTATATGGTGAGAAATTTCTTATATATTCTGATCATAAAATCTTGAAGTATCTGCTTTCACAAAAACAACTTAATATGAGGTAAAAGAGGTGGTTTGATTTCTTAAAAGACTATGACTGTGAAATACAGTATGCGCCTGGGAAGACTAATATAGTTGCAGATGCATGAGCCGTCGATCGGGGATGTAGCTAAGCTACAAATCGAGCAGATGGAAATGTTGGATTATCTAAAGCAATCTGATATTCAAAGTTATGCTCGGGGTGATAGGATACTCCTATCTTATCTTTAGATCCAACCAAAGGTGATTAATGAGGTAAAGGAGAAACAAGTAAATGACTCGTTCCTTATAGACATTGTGAGTGATCTAAATAGAGATTCTCAAGCCGATTCTATTGTCTGGACTGATGGAGCATTGATGTTCAGAGATCAATTATGTATATCGAACGATAGGGAACCGAAGGAAAAGATCTTCAAGGAGGCTCAATGGTCTCGGTATACAATCCACCGTGGGGCAAACAAAATGTATCAGGATCTAAAAAAAAATTTATGGTGGAGGAATATGAAGAGGGATATTATGGCTTATGTAGAGAAATGGCATATATGTCAGCAATTGAAAGATGAAAGGAGGAAGCCTTCTAGATTGTTACAGCCGATGCTGATCCCAAGCTGGAAATGGAAAAATGTTACTATAGATTTTGTATCTAGTTTGCTAAGGACTCCTAGGAACCATGATGCTATTTGGGTTATAGTTGACCGAATAATAAAATCAGCTCATTTCTTGGCAATCAGGATGACATATTCCCGTGATAGATTGACCCAATTATATGTAAATGAAATTGTGAGGCTTCATGAATACCTGCCTCGATTGTGTTTGATAGGGATCCCCATTTTGCCTTGAGATTTTGGGAAAGCTTGCATAGGGAGCTGGGGACGGAGTTGAAGTTCAGTATTGCATATCACCCCCAGATTGATAGACAATCAGAGCATACAATTTAGATTCTTAAGGTTATATTGAGGGCCTCGGTGTTGAAAATGAAGGGGACTTGGGACACTTATATGGCACTAGCTAAATTTACTTAAAATAATAATTATTAGGCTAGCATCGACATGGAACATTTTGAGGCTTTGTATGGGAGGAAGTGCAGATCGCTGATTCATTGGAAGAAGACCAGAGATAAGATGATTTTGAGTCCTAAAATCATGAAAGAAATTGTGGAGAAAATTAAACTGATTCATGATAATCTAAAAGTTGCTCAAAGTAGGCAGAAAAGCTATGTAGATAGGAGGAGGACAGAATTGAGCTTTTAGGCAGGATATTTTTTCTTTCTGAAAGTTTCACCGTCAAAGGGAACGTTTAGGTTTGGAGTAAAAGGAAAATTGAAGCCGCGGTTCATAGGTTCATTTGAGATTCTGGAGAGGATTGGGGAGGTAGCTTACCAGCTGGCAGTAACACCTAGTCTGGCAAACGTACACGATATATTTTATGTATTGATACTTTGAAAGTATGACCATGATCCTGCACACGTGATTGAGTATGAGCCCTTGACTATTGATAAGGATTTATCATATGTCGAGGAGCCGATACAGATTCTGGATCGAAAGGATCAGAGGTTACACACTAAAACCATTCTCTGGTGAAAATGCTCTGGAGGAAGCATTCACTTGAGGATGCCACCTGGGAGCGCGAAGAGAAAATCCAAAGTAAATATCCTCACTTGTTTTCTTAAGGTATGTAGATTTGTTTAATTTCAAGGATAAAATTTTCTTAAGTGGGGAGGGTGTGAGATTCGATCCTAGAGCATGATAATTATGAAATAATTATGTGATTGAAAAATCATGTTAAGGCTTAAATATAGTGAAAAAAATTAATACTGAAGCAAAATGAAGCGAAAGAGGCCAAGGAGCAAAGGGCACTCGACTATCGCTCGATCGCACCTCGAGAGGAAAAATGCAAACGCACCGCTCGATGATCGCCCGAGGCAGGATGGGAGTGGGAAACAACTATAATGATTGGCGCTCGACTAGCGCTCGAGCACCAACCCAAGAGTAAAAATATGAAAGTACCGCCTGATGACTGCTCAACTTGCACTCAAGTGCCAGTCATGTTACCCGCATATGACCTCTTTTCCCTTCGTGTTTTAAAGGGATGCTTGGG
The DNA here is from genome assembly GCA_028571085.2 of Nepenthes alata. NCBI lineage: Eukaryota > Viridiplantae > Streptophyta > Magnoliopsida > Caryophyllales > Nepenthaceae > Nepenthes > Nepenthes alata. Next base: position 11,263 of record JAOVVI020004056.1, on the reverse strand, counting down.
GTTTTGGCTCCTTCATTTCAGGAGAATGAAGGCAGAGCGTGAGGGAAAAGGAAAAGGAAGGAGAGGAAAGAGAAAAGAAAAGAGGAAAAATCTTCTGTCCAATTTCGATCAGAGTAAGGATAACTGTAAACCGAGCTCAGGCAAGTGTACTTCAGACTTTATTTATCATTTTTACAGTATTTTAATATCTCAAATATTATATTTATGCTTTAAATCCATGATTCTGTATGTTTACTGTAAATAATAGTTATTTCTTCTGATTAATTGGACAAATTTCATATTTACTCGTATGTACTATAATATATACCTTTGATTTCATGTAAGTACATGTATTTGGTGTTTGTTTATCATTTGGAAGGTTTGGCAAAACCCTAAGCATGAAAATGAAGGGATTTAACTATTTTAATCAAAAATTTCTAATATGTAAAAGTTGATCTGTAACAAGATAATGTCCATGATGTGATTTATGTCTAAAAAATTTATACGTATTTATACTATTAAATTACTATGGATTTTTGAAGCAAATCTGAAAGGTTAACTGTGAAATTTCTAACTGACCTCTGAAACCTAATCATTTATAGTTAAGAAATAAGAAGAAAAATATTTCCGATCCTGTTAATTAGGACCCGGGATTGATATACAGTCAGGCTAGGTTCTACGGCATTTATTAGAGTGTTATGGTGATAATCGAGGATAACTCTGTTCATTGAGTTACACGTGGTCCGCCCTTTCTTAGGACGCTAATCTAAAGGGTAGTTACTGTTATTGGCTGGTATCACTGTACTGAATCCCACGAGAAGGGATAACTGTTACTGGCCTTGGATTGTGTGGAGTGAAAACCATCTATTCTCCATTATTCACCCCCTCTACTAGTAGGGTCTACTAGTTGGGTCCTTTGCTGATAGAAAAGAGAGATTTTCTATAATTCATAGTGATGCGTACATGATCTGACTTCGAACAGATTTGAATTTGGGTGGTTGATTCGATTTGGCTCCATTCACTGAGTCTGAATCATGCACACCACTACAGAAAATGAGAGGTTAGGTGTTGGTGGAAGGTTATCCCACCGAAAATACTCCGACGCTTAAGTCAGTAAGAAAGCCTTCGAATCGAGGAAGGTGAACTGATAAGTAAAAGAGAGAGAGAGAGAATAGGTTTGTCGGGAGTGTTGGCCTGTAGAAGCAGAGATGACCCTGTGGCCCGTTGAGAGTGTGAGTTCCAGCTTGCTGCTCACAGAGAGCGAGGAGAAGCTGTGTTCCGAAAGCGAAGCTTTGGGGGACAGTTCTCAGAGAGTCAAAAAGGGCCCTTGGAATCTGGAGGCCTTTTGCGGGATCTGAAGGTGAACCCTTTATGAAGAGAGAGAGAGAGGGAAGGAGAGTCTTTACTCAAGCACTGTAAGCGTTCGTGGCTTAGACTGCATCAGGAAGTCTCCTTTGTTTCAGAAAACGTGTTCTGAAAGTTTATGTTCTCTTGAAGGTGATCTAGATTGCGTATTTGATAGCCTGTCATCTAGAGTGGAGACCCTGAGCTTACATAGGTGGTAGGAGAGCCACCTTCCTTGATCAAGGTGGCATGATCTTTGGCCTGACAATGGCGGCCTTCCCTGAGTTGGTGGGCATGACTGGCGTGATTTGACGGATCCTTTTCATTCTGAATAGTGAAATGGATATCCAAATTATTTACTCTCCTTTCATGCTCTTGTGACCGTTTCGACTCCGTTGTTGGCACCGAATTCATTGCCGCCTTTTTAGAGAAGATCAGCTTTTTGGAAAGCATGTAATCATGGAAAGGGTCGTTGCTGTTCGTGTATGAGATCACCTGTCAAATTGGGCCTGGCCTGCATCAGATTTACTACCTTTTTGGGCCTGCTAGTACTATACTTCCGATCAACAAAAGCATTGACCGGCTTGAAAAAGCGCTGTTGGCCGTTTGTTGTTCACCGGGCGATTAACGCTTAACGCGTTGACCGTCTAACGTGCTTTGGGCCTTTTTGGAATTTGGGCCGCTTTCTTATTAGGCTTGCTAGCCGTGGGCCTACCCATCACTAGCCCCCATGCTGGTGGTCAAGACTCCGGCCTCCAGCATGTTTATGATGGGACATGCTTATTTCTGCTGGCGGAGTTGTTGCCCGTCTAAAGAGGTTCCTTAAGAGGCTTTCAAAATATTTACCGGATTTGTTGACCGTTCCTGGCAAGCTTCCAGACAACTTGGGGAAGGAAACGTTAGTCTTCAGCCGGAGTGTTAGAAAAGCAGACCACGTGTCTTCACGTGGTACGTTAGAGATCCTAGCATTTAATGAGCAGGAGCACTCGATACGGCAACCTCCTTCTAGGGAAGTGACACGCGACGGTAATGATGGTGCAAGTTTTCAAGGCGGTGTGGGGCCCATGTTGGTTTTTAAACCGCCAGATTGCCCCGTTTTGGGTTCCTTGCGCCATCTTTGCCTCTTCGTCTTAATTGCCCCTTTCTTTGGAGAAGAAACGCAAACCCTAGGCCTTACCATGTCTTCCGTTGCTGATATTGCGTTCATTCTGAGAGAAACCATTGTGAAGGTCCTCTATGTGGAGTTTAACATTCCACGAGAGATCGCCTTTCGTATCCCGGAGAAGGACGATCAAGCCTCCCTACCGCGCAAGGGTTTCGTGATGATTTATGAGGCCCATCTGAGGAGTAGGCTCTGCCTCCCCGTTCTCGATGAACTAATGATGGTCTTCTAGGCGGTGCGGGTTCCCATTGCCCAGCTTCACACCAACGCCATCTGGTACTTATGCTCTCTGTATTTTTCTTCGCCAACGTTTGAGGTTGTTAACGATGTCGATGGTAAGGGCGGTGTTCAAAATTAACCATGGGTGGAGTGGATCTCTCTTGCTCCCCATAGTGGCATTAAGATAAGCACCGCCATTTATGACTCCCTCAAGAACTGGAAGAACCGGTTCTTCTTCGTTAATGTGGGGGAGTCTTGGCCCTTGCCTGTGGAGTGGGGCGAAGTGCCGGAGGTTTACACGGGGGCGCCTCTGGAGACGGCCTCCATGGATTGGTTGACCGAGCTGATAGTGAATAATTTAAATGACTTATGGAGAGAGCACTTGGTCTCTCAGGCGGAGGCAAAGAAGGCTAACTGGGGGCCTCCGTCTCCGATCCAAAAACTAAGGATTCCGCCGCTGGAGGTTATGATGATGAAGAAAAGGAAGAAAGGAAACATCATTGGTCCCCGCTTGGCTCCTTCTAGTCCAAGGCGGAAGAGGGAGGCCTCAGTGGTGCCTTATTCCTCGTGCTCTGGGCCCAACTATGTTTCTACCGGGCGTTTAGAGGGTGTTGGCGCCCCATCTAGAGTTGAAGTAGAGGTGGCCATTGAGGTCTATAAGGCCAAGCTGAGTGGCGGTGTGGTCTTGGCACAGCTTGCACCGTCTGAGTCAATTCAAGAGCCACCCACTGAGGCGCCTAAACAATAGAAGTTAGTTGGTTCTCCCGTTGCGGTGGATCTGGAGGAGCAGCCGTAACAGATTTTGGAGTCTCCTGACGCATCCGGAGAGCTAGCCGGGGAAGAGGGCACCCCTGAGGATCCCATGGTGGACTTTATGGCTGAGGTGGCTACCAGCTCCGTTGACGTGGGCCCACATCCTGCTTCATCACCATTTGCAATGGAGTTGGGTGCGAGGCTAGCAAAACCGGCGCAGAAAATCTGGGAGGTATAAGCTCTGTTGCCTGCCTTGCCCTTTGATTTTCCCTTTCTAATCCTTCTTTCCTTTTTGTGAAGGCGGACAGAGTCGCGAGCACAATGGCCAAGGTACTCAGGCAGAGAGACGTGGCGATCTCTGATAGGGACAAGGAGGTCGCCTGGCTCGAAGCCAAGCTAGCGGCTCAACGGTTGAGCACTGTGAGGAAACAGCTGCCCTGGAGACTGTCTTGGCGGGTGTGGAGGCGGAGAACACGAATTTGAAGGCTGAGATTGCCCGTTTGAAGGAAAAAAATGAACGAGCCAAAGGGCATATTGATCAACTTGCTGGGCAGATGGCAACCTTGGAGAATGATTTGAGTCTCCACATCCGCCCCCACGAGGTTAAGGGTATGATGCTCGCACGGTTGTGGGAAGGGGTCAACATCAGTCGGCGTATTGTGTGGCTGGTTGATCCCGACTTTCCCATTGATCTCATCAACTTATCAAACCAATCGGCATAGTGTAGAGATAGTCTTATATTGGAGCCTCGTGATAGCCAAAGGCCATCGCTGCCCTCGTAGCTCTTGTGGTTGCACATTTTTTTTGAATCTTATGATGTACATGTTGATTCAGCAATAATACAACTAGACATGCTTCTTCCTTTGTACTTTGTGTCTTCGGCATTCTTGGCGGTTAACTAAGCAGAGTGAGTTGCTGGTTGGCGGCCAACTTTGTTTTTTGTAGCATCGAAGTTGTCTTCTAGGTCGTTGCATACGTTAAGCTGGCTTAGAGCTTGCCCATGAGTAAAGCTTGGCGGCGCTGCCTAGGTGAAGGCATGGGCGACCTGCTCTGGAGAAGCATCTTGCTCCGGTCAACCATCGTTGGCTGATCGCGCTATCTCCTCATGAAAGTGGTCGTCGCGCGCTCTTTGTTAGCCCCCTATGATTTTTTTTTGAATTTCGACCGCTAACCGGCTACTTGGATGACCAAGGTTTAGGTACGGCCTCTTACGGACCGCCTGGATGACCATGGCTTAGTTATGACCTCTTACGGGCCGCCTGGATGACCAGGGTTTAGGTATGACCTCTTACGGGCCGCCTGGATGACCAGGGTATAGTGACGAGAGGGTGAAGACCCTCCCGACTTCAGGGCAGCCGAGGGCGTTTTGAACCTGTAATGAAAAATCACACACATATATACACGTACATGCATCATGCTAAGGAAGTATTCATTTTACTTAGTCGAATCATGCACACAAATGCTAGTCACATGCAGTTTGCAAGGCACATACCTGGGTCCCAACTGGTAGTAGCGTTTTAGGTGGATCGCATTCCACGTCCGCAGGACAAACTTCCCATCCTGGTTCCTGAGTTTGTATGCTCCGTTTTGCAGGATGGTGGAGACTAGGAAAGGCCCTTCCCAGTTGAAGGAGAGCTTGTTTCGGCCGGCCACCTTTCCCGTGGCCTCGATGCTTCGTAAGACCATGTCTCCAACATCGAACTGCCTTGCTTTCACCTTCTTATTGAAGTAGTGGGTGACTCGATGCTGGTAGGTTGCGGTCTATATTCTAGCAGCGTCGCGGGCTACTTCTAGCAAATCTAAGTGTTTCCAGATTTTTTGGGAGTTAACCTACGGGTCGAAGAATTCCACCCTTAGATTCAGAAGCCCAATTTTGACCAAGATAACCACTTCGGTCCCGTAGCAGAGGCTGAAAGTCATCTCGCGCGTTGGTTCCTTCGGAGTTGTTAAGTAAGACCAAAGGACTGAGGCGAGGTCGTCTACCCAAGAGCCTTCTGCGTCCTCCAGCTTGGTCTTGAGCCGGTGGAATAGCGTTCAATTTGTGAACTCCACCTGTCTGTTTGCCTGAGGGTACGCCACCGAAGTGTGGACCAGCCTAATCCTAAGGCTGGTGCAATACTAAGTGAAGTGTTTTCCCAAGAATTGGATTCTATTGTCAGCCATAATGACCTCTGGAACGCCAAACCTGCTGACGATGTTCTGGCGGACGAACTCAAGCGCATTGTGTTCGGTGATCTTTGCTAGTGAGATGGCCTCGACGCACTTTGTGATGTAGTCGATATAGGCTATTATAAACTTTCTCTACCCGGTGGCAATGGGAAACGGGCCAAGGATGTCAAGCCCCCATTGTACGAAGGGCTAAGGTGCCTGAAGGAATTTCAGTTCTGCAGATGGCTAGTGACGAAGGTTGCCATGAAGTTGGTAGCTTTTGCACCTCTTTACGAACTCGAGTGCATCCTTCTTCATCGAGGGCCAGTCTTAGTCCTGCCGCTTGATTTTGAATACTAAAGTCTTGCCGCCCACGTGCGACCTGCAAATCCCAAGGTGCACTTCACTCAAGGCATAGTCCGCCTCTTTGGGGGTTAGGCAACGGAGGTACATAGTCGAGTAGCCGCGACAATACAGTCGCCCATCAACTAGTGTGTACCAACCAGCCGTTCTCATTATTTGGCTGGCTTCTTCTGCTTCCTCCGGCAACATTTCGTCCACTAAAAATCTCTGGTAAGGCGTTATCCAATTATCAGTTTTGGAGACATGCATTGCCTCCTGCACCTCTATGTTGGGTGCGCTCAAGATCTCCCTCATGTTCCTTGCGTACTGTTCTGGATTTCCTACCACTTCTGCTCTTGCCTGCTGATCGGCTTTCCAATTTTTAGTTTTGGGAACATGGGTTAAGGTCAGACTGTCGAAGTTGCGGACCGCCTCCTTTGCTCTTGCTAAGTATTTGGTCTTATGCGGGTTATTCGCTTCGAAGTTCCCATTGATTTGGTTGACGATCAGTTCGAAGTCACTAAAGATAGCCAGTCTTTTGGCTGAACATTCTTTTCCTAATATTAACTAGCCAGTAGGGCTTCATACTCGGCGACATTGTTAGTTATCGGGAAGCTGAGTTTGAGTTTTTCACCTCAAACCCGTCAGGAGTCGTGAGGACCACTCCCGCCCCATTGCCTGCGTCAGTGGATCATCCGTCTACGTGGAGCATCCATTCCGGAGCACCTAGGCGCTGCTCTTTGTTCCCCGTGGGCTGTTCTTTGAGGATCGGGGTCATGGTTTCCATAATGAAATCTGCCAAAGCATGCGCCTTTATGGCAGGTCGGGGCCTGAATTCAATGTCAAACACGCCCAACTCGATAGCCCATTTTACCAACCACCCAGAAACATTGGGTTTCTGGAGTATGCTCTTTAGAGGCTGGTCGGTGAGGACTATAATGCGATGCGCCTGAAAGTAGGGCCTCAGTTTTCACGTGAAAAATATCAGGGCTAAGGCCATCTTTTTTGTGTGCGGGTAGCGCATCTTTGGGCCGGTCAATATTTTCCTCAAGTAGTAGACTGGCCGTTGGGCATCAGTGTCGTGGCTTACAAGGACAGAGCTGAGGGATATCTCCGACGCTGTCAAGTAGAGGTACAACTCTTCGCCGACCTTGGGCGACGTTAATAAGGGCGGGCTAGCGAGGTACTGCTTTAGCTCATCGAAGGCCATCTGGCAGTCCGACGTCCATTGGAAACCGTTTCATTTTCTTCCTCTCAGTGCTTTAAAAAATGGAAGATACTTGTCACTAGACTTCGCTAGGAAGCGGGACAAGGCCGACAATCGCCCAGTTAGTCGATGGACCTCTTTTACTCTTCGTGGGGGTGCCATGTCCGCGAAGGCCTTGATCTTCTCCGGGTTTTCTTCGATCCCTCGTTGGGAGACGATGAAACCTAGTAAATTTTTGGAGGCCACCCCGAAGACACATTTGGCCGGATTTAGCTTCATTTGGTATTCACGGAGCACCATAAAGGACTCCGCTAGATCGTTGATATGGTCACCCATAATTCTGCTCTTGATGAGCATATCGTTGACATAGACTTCCATGTTACAACTGATCTGTTTTTTAAACATTTTGTTCACCAGCCACTGGTAGGTGGTTCCCGTGTTCTTCAGTCCAAAGGGCATCACTTTATAGCAATATGTTCTCTGTTTTGTCATGAACGAGATGTGTTCTTATCCACTGGACTCATCCGGATATGGTTGTAGCCTGAGTAGGCATCCATGAAGCTCAACAGCTCTTGTTCGGATGTCTAGTCCACCGGCAGGTCGATTCTGAGTAAAGGAAAGCTGTCTTTTTGGTAAGCTTTGTTAATGTCGGTGAAATCGAGGCACATTCTCCACTTTTCGCTCTTTTTTACCGAGACGACGTTGGAGAGCCAATTAAGGTATTGAACCTCCCTGATGAATCCGGCCTTCAACAATTTCTTTACTTCTTCTCGGGTGGTGATCAGCTTTTCTACGGAGTGCTTCCTCCGCTTCTGCCTGACAGGTTTCCGATTTGGGTCAAGGCCCAGCTTGTGGACCATTATTCCGTCAGAATCCCGAGCTTATCAGCGGAAGTCCACGCGAAGATCTCAGCGTTCTATCGCAGGAATGAGATTAGTTCTTCGCGTGGCGCGCCTGAGAGTGAGCCGCCGATTCATATGCACCTTTCTGGATCGTCCAGATTCAATGGGACCAAGTTGGTTGCCTCACCAGACTGCACTTGCTGCAAGGTTACCTCGTCTCGATGGTCAAGTTTTCTTATTGTTTTGGCGTTGCCGTTAGGATCAATTTGGGACATATAACACGTCTACTGCATTATTTTGTCACCCAGCACTTTGCCTACACCGTACGGCGTCAAAAATTTTATTTTAAGGTGTGGTATTGAAGTGATGGCCCCAAACGCTATTAGACACAATCGACCTAGTATTGCGTTGTACACGGAGGGCAAGTCGACTACCAAGAAGGTGTGTGTATGACTTACGGTTCTTGGGTACGTTCCTAGGGTGACTTCAAGTCTGATCATCCTTTGAACGAGCACTGGCTAATTATCGAGGCCATACAATGGCCCCTCTGCAGATTTTAGTTGACTCTTTTTCAAACCAAGTTTAAAGAATGTATCGAGGTAAAGCAAATCACGTGAACTTCCATTATCAATAAATACACGTTTCATCTTGTAGTAGAGGCTACCATCGGAAACGAGTGCCGATACAACAAGGATGTCTGCATGGGGGGAAACTACATGTGTTAAGTCATCCTCGCTAAAACTAATGACGTTGTCAGTAGTGCGCTACTTATTCCTCCCTGTATGCTGGTCCCTGTTGTCCACCGGAGTCTTGACTTCCCAGGTGGTGATCATGTTGACCACTCCTGCCGTGACCCGGTTCGGTGACGGTGAGGCTCCTGATCATTCTCCGCCCGTGTTGCCAGAGCTTTGATCGAGGCCCTTGACGAACCTGGTGAGGTGGCCCCTCCTGATAAGCTCCTCAATCTCCCTTTGAAGAGTCTTGCAGTCCTCCATGGAATGCCCGGGATATCGATGGAAATCACAGTACTTGGCTGATTTTTCTCCCTCCACCATCTTAAGTGGTTTCGGCCACTTAAGGAACCTCTCCCAATGGGTCTGTATGAGGACGTTTGAGCGCATATCAATTAAGGGCGTCAGGCTAATTGGTCTGTGGTTCTTGTGCTCCAGTGGTCCAACTCTGTGGCATTTTTGGTGGGAGTAATCACCACTGTTGTGCTTCCTCTTTTCTTCTAGTAAAAAGGAGCGAGGCTATTCAGGTCGATCTGGATGTTTTGCCTTATTAGCCTCCTCTGCCGCCACAGAGGCCCTAGTGATGGCCTCCACTTCCTGAAAGGTTTGCGGATTCTTGTGTGCCAGGTGCCTAAAGAAATCCCCGTGCGCTCGTGCCAAAATGAAACTACCAAGTTTTATTTCCTTAGTGAGTCGGGGAATCCGTCTGGCTTCTGCCACAAAGCGATCTAGAAATCTCTGTGGGTTCTCTCCGTGTTTCTACTTGATATGTGACAGATGCCACGACTGTTTTTCCTCCCTGCGGCTGGAGGTGTACTAAGATAAGAAAAGATCCACAAGCTCCTGGAAGCTTCTGATCGAGTCTAGAGGGAGATGATGGAACTAGATGCGTGCGTCCCGTTTTAGTGTGAGGGGGAAACGACACATGGCTGCATCGTCCAGCCCCTGTAGACCCAGATGGGTGCGGAAGTTGGAGAGATGGTCGACAGGATCTGCACTCCTATTGTAAGAGTCTAGGGCTGGCATTTTGAATTTCACCGGCATAGGATGGTTCAAGATCTCTGTCGCGAAGGGAAATCTATCGTTGTTGGCGGTGCGTTCGTCATCTTTGAAGATGCGGTTCCATATCTTATCTAGCCTTGGTTTTGCTGGAGCGGCAGTAAAAGATCTCTTGGAGTTGAGATATGCTCTCAACTCCATTCCTTCTCGGGTTGGTTCGGTAGCAGGACTGCTGTTGCCCTGGCTGATCTCTGGGCCCGGGAGGCTCCCTCCTGAGCCTAGGGCCTAGGCTCCTCTCGGGAGTATCTTGGGTTCCTCCGTTTTGGACTTTCATCCGGAGCTAGGCTGGTTTCTTGCTCCTCATGCCTTAAACGACTTTGGCATGTGAGGACTTGGGCGCGGGAGCGCTGGTCAGTATTACAGTCCGTTGGGTCAAAACTTTCTTTCTTTGGCATCTGCTTCTGGATGCCAGTGCTGGGGCCACTGCAGGTGCAGCCCCAACCTATGCTTGCTCCTTTGGAGCACAGAGTATTTGGAGCATCCTATCCGTATTGTGCATGTGCTCCGCCAAGTTCTTGAAAAAGGATGTTGGGATTCTACCGGCTACCCCATTGACCATGACACCGATGGTGTGGTCTAGGTTTGGGGAAATCACGTCTCGGGCAGGATCGCTTGCTTGCACCCTTGTGTTCACTATTTTGTTGATCGGAGAGAGTTTCTAGAAAACACGGTTGGCTTTTTGTAGCATTTTTCCACATACGGCACCAATGATGCATACCTGGATCCGACTTCAAATAGATTTAGATTCGGGTGGCTGATTCGATCCGGCTCCATTTACTTAGTCTAAATCCTACACACCACTACAGAAAATGAGAGGTCAGGTATTGGTGGGAGGTTGTACCATCAAAAATACTCCGACGCTGAAGTCAGTAAGAAATCCTTCGAATCGAGGAAGGTGAACTGATAAGTAAAAGAGAGAGAGAGAGAGAATAGGTTTCTCAGGAGTGTTGGCCCGTAGAAGCATAGATGACCCTGTGGCCCCTTGAGAGTGTGAGTTCCAGCTTGCTACTCACAGAGAGCGAGTGGAAGCTGCATCTCGAAAGCGTGGAAGCTTTGGGGGATAGTTCTCAAAGAGCCGAAAAGGACTCCTAAAATCTTGAGGCCTTTGGGGGGATCTGAAGGTGAATGCTTTATGCAGAGAGAGAGAGGGAAGGAGAGTCTTTGCTCAAGCATTGTAAGCATTCGTGGCTTAGACTGTATCAGGAAGTGTCCTTTGTCTCAGAAAACGTGTTCTAAAAGTGTATGTTCTCTTGAAGGTGAGCTAGAGAGCATATTCAAGAGCCTGTCATCCAGAGTGGAGACTGTGACAGACCGTATTATTCTCCATTGAATAACCTCCGTCAATGGCTATACACACCCTAAAGTCCATAATTAACCTATAGACTCTACAGAAAATCTGGCAGAGTTTCCTCTGTAACTGGACGAAAATCCAAAAATATAACCTGTTTAAAAATCGATCATGCAACAAGCACACATC
>JAOVVI020004055.1:6559-18177 GCA_028571085.2 Nepenthes alata | reverse complement strand
TATGCCTCTATTGCATTATGCCTGTTCGTCACGGTTTATGACTATGCATGATTTCTGCATGAGAGTACCTTGCTGGGTCTTGTAGCTCACTCTTGCTATTTTCAGATGATGAGAAGCTTATGAAGGACGAGAAATTAGAGTAAGGCGGACGAGTTAGGATGGGTAGCTTGCCGGAATTAAGTATCATGGCAAGAACAGACCTAATGTGCTCTCTTTTGTTTATTTTGGAAAGCATTTTGTACAACTCTACCGTTATGAAAGTTAATGAATATTAGTATGCTTCCGTATGATGTTATGGTTTGAGTAATTTGTAATTCCTAGTGGCATCTCAATTTGTTTCGGGACCTTCGTGTCCGACTGACCTCTTTATTGGCCGGTCATGTAAGAACCTAAAACTTTGGAGACCAACTCAAGGAGTTCGACCTTAAGTGATCCTGTGCACGCGTTGTGTTGATAAAAGAAAAGAAAAATTTTAAATCCATCCTTTTTAACGAGAGCGTATGATCGATTTTGGTCGATGGACGGCCACATGTGGTGGAATGTGTCCGGTCCGTCACAGAAAGCACTGAAAATCCCTTCTCCTTCTCTTTCATTTACTCTACGCCACTTCCATACTTCTTTCTTCCCCATCCCTATTTATAGGCGCACTCCCCCCTTTTCTAGAGGGTTCTAGATTTTTCTCAAACTCTCTATGTCTGAAAGGTTCTAGAATTTTTCACTGGCAATCCCCACCCATACCGGTCAAATACTCTTTCCACATTTTTACCCATTCCAGCATTTATAACCATTCCGATATTTCATCCCAGCATTTTACCCATCCTGTCACTTTACTCTCATCAATTCTGGTATTCTGCCTATGTCCATTTCTGCCTGACCATCCTTTCATCCCATTCCGGTAATTTTGCTACATTCATATTGGCCACTTTTGCAGTTTATTCATATAGGTAATTTTGGCTATTTAGTCATTTTGGCTCCATTTCATCACTTTCCTTCTTTCTGGCAAAATACATCATACCGCCCGAAATACATTTTTTTGCCCATTGCACTATTTCGGCATTTTGATTCATATTAGACAAATTGCATTTTGCTTCATTCTGGCAAAATAGTCCAAACTGGTAAAATGCACCATCCCGGCATTTTGCACCAAATCGCCCAATGAACCATTCCGCCCAAAATACCCATTTCGGGCATTTTAGCCATTCCTAGCAAAATGCACCACTCCGAGTATTTTGGCCAACCGGCCATTTTCTCCTCAAAATTTATACAGGCAATTTCCTTACATGCATACTCGTCAAGCATACCGGCATTTTTCCTCATGAGCTTATCGGTCGTATGCATACCGATATTTTTCCTCACAACCATACCGGTCGTTGTCATCCATTCTGGCCATTAGTGCAAACCGGCCTTTTTGTCATCTTATCCTGTCAACATGTTGACTAGATATTTTAGCAACCGGGTATTTTGCCTCAAAGTTGCATACCAGTCATTCTTGTTGCAAATCAATACCAGTAATTTTATGCAAACCTATCATTTGTGCAACCAGTCGTTTGGGCAGCCGACATTTTTGATGCATTATAGCCGGTTAACGTTTGTTGACCAGATTCTTCTTTATATCCATCTGGTCAACAATTTGGTCAACTATAAATTTCACCGTTCAATAGTTCTCATCCGACCATAATGCTTTCTAAGCTAGCCAACTATATACCAATCCAGTCAATGATTTTGCGCAGTTTAACATTTGCTAATTTTCGGTTAATAATTAATTCAGCTAGTCCACTTATTAATTATGTCGTTCAAGTTATTCTTGTCCGACCGGTTTTCATTTATGGCCATGTCATGAATATATTATTTCTCTAGTTATTATCTTATCCTATTGCCCTCGCAACTTAATATTTTTAATTATATTACCCTAATTACTTGAAATTTTGAAATTCAAAAATTGTGATATTACACAAGTGGGCCTCAAGTGCTAGCCCCATGGCATCCGGCGTTTGAGCATTGCCTCGGGCACCTCTCGAGTGCCACACCATGGTTTTCAGCGCACAGCGAGTTTCGAATTCTTTCAAAATTTTAGAATATATAATTAATTTTGATATATTCAATTTACCTAAAATTATATACTTCTCTAAATTAAATCAAATTGGAATTGGGTTTCACAACTATCCCCTCATTATAAAAATTTTATTCTTAAAATTTACATACCTCAAAACTTAAACAAGTAGGGATATTTCTGCTGAACTTCATCCTCATGTTACCATATTGCTTCTTCGACTAAATGATTCCGCCAAATCACCTTGACCAGCAGAATTAATTTACTGCTCAATACCTAATCCCTTCTATCCAATATTTGAATCGAAACCTCAACATAAATAAAATTATCATCAATCTACACCAATTCATACTCTATCACATGTGAAAGATCATACACAAACTACTTCAATATAGATACATGTAAGATATCATGACAATCCACCAAACTTGATAATAAAGCCAATCTATAGGCCACCTCTCAGATCTACTGTAAAATCTCAAACAGCCTAATGAATTTTAACTTTAATTTTCCTTTCATCCCGGACATTGTGATTTCTTTTCTAGGAGATACCTTCAAAAATATATGATCACCGACATTGAACCTTAAATCGGATCTCCTTCTAACAATATAACTTTTCTGATAGCTTTGAACAATAATGAGTGGATCTCAAATAATATTAATCTTGTCTAAAGTGTCTTGAATAATATCAGGACCCAAAAATTTATGATCACTAATCTCTTCCCAATTTATAGGAGATCTAGATCTTCATCCATATAAAGCCTTAAAAAAGGCCATCTCGATTCTCGACTGATAACTATTGTTATACCCAAATTCAACTAGTGACAAATAATTGTCCCAATTTTCTTCCATCTCCAAAACTAATACCCTCAGCATATCCTCCAAAATTTGAATGGTCATCTCTAATTGACTATCTGTTTGCAAGTAAAATGTCGTACTAAACATTAACTTGGTACCCAACTTCTTATGTAAACTTTTTCAAAACATTAACACAAATTTCATATTACAATCGGAAACTATTAAAATTAGAATATCATACAACCTTACAATCTTATTAATGTATTGATGCATTAACATATACCTCAAGAATGTCATCCTAACTAGTAAGAGATGAGCTAATTTTTTCAATATGTACACAATCACCCAAATTGTATCCAATTTTTTTACTGTCCTAAACAAACCCAAAATAAAATCTATCGTGATATGCTCTCATTTTCAACTAGGAATCGTCAGATGGTGAAAAAATCCTAGAGACTTCTTATACTCAGCTTTCTCTTGTTGACACATGATACACCTTATCACAAATGTCAAAATCTTTCATCTCATATTCTGCCACCAGAAGTTTTTTATATCTTGATATATTTTATTCACTTCTGAATAAATAGTATATTTTACCCTATGAGCCTCATTCAATATTTCCTCCTTCAACTTCTCAATATTCGAAACACAAATTCTATCTCGAAAGTAAAAAATCCCTTCTACTCACATGTTAAAATCCACCCGTGACTCATTACCTAAATCTCTGATAATTTCTATCAAGTATGTGTCGCTCATTTGAGTCGCCTTAATATTTTTTAAAATTACTTGACTGTACTTGGAAATACAACAATATCATTCTCGACCCTTAAGAGTGTAATCGAATAGTGCAACTATTTATTCCATCCAATATATCCTATTCTTTAATCATCAAATGGGCCATCAAACCCAAAGACTTTCGATTGAATGTATCATCAATTACATTCACATTTTCTAACTGATACTAGATCTCGCAATCATAATTTTTAAACAAATCCATACACCTACGCTGCTGCATATTTAGTTCCTTATGAGAAAACAAATATTTTAAATTCTTATGATTTAAATATACCATAAACTTCTTTCAATACAGATAATATCTCTAATATTTTAATGCAAAAATCATAGTTTCCAATTCTAAATCATAGTGGTATAATTTTGTTCATGAACCTTCAACTATCTTGACCCATAGGCAGCCACCCGGCCATATTACATCAACAGAACCCAAATTTTTCTTGAAAGCATCACAATATACCATAAAGCCTCCTAATCCATCAGGGATTGACAAAATCTATGCCAAAATGAATCTATTCTTTATTTACAAGAAATGCTTCTCACAATCCTCATCCTAAATAAAGATCATTTGCTTCTACATCAAACACGTCAATGGCACTGTAATTCTTAAAAAAACATTTAACAAATTGCTTATAATAATTGGCCAAACCCAGAAAACTATGCACCTTCATGACATTAGTCAGTCTATCCCAATTAGCCATCACTTCAACCTTCTTCAGATTCATTGATATAGCACCTCTAGAAATATGTCCCAAAAATAACACTTCTTCTAGCCAAAACATATATTTTTTCAATTGAGTAAATAGCTACCTTTTTTCTCAAAATCTACAATGCAATCCTCAAACAGTGTACGCCTCAAAACTCCTCAAATAGATTAGAACATCATTGATGAAGACCACCTAAAATTGATTCAAGTACGGTTGAAAATTTTGATTTATAAGATCCATAAAAGATGTCAATATATTTGTCAACCCAAAAGGTATCACCAAAAATTCATAATGGCCGTGTATTATCCTGAATATTGTCTTGGGCACATCCTCCTACATAATTCTCAACTAATAATGTCATGAATGTAGATCAATCTTGGAAAATACTTGAGCCACTTACATTTGATCAAACAAATTATCTAATCTCGGGAGATGATATTTATACTTGATCATAATCTTATTCAATTCTTAATAATCCACATAAAACATCATCGATCAATCCTTCTTCTTCACAAATAACACTGGAGTATCCCACGGTTAAATACTTGACCGAATAAAACTTTTCTCTAATAAATTTTATAACTGCTACTTTAACTCCTTTAATTCGGATGGGACCATCCCATAGGGAATCCTTGAAATCAATACATATCCTGGCACAATATCAATAGCAAACTCAATTTTTTGATTAAGAGGCAAACCAAGTAAATCCTCCAAAAAGACGTCCTCGAATTCACTTACAATCGAAATATCCTCAACAACCACCGTATAACCCCCAGATATGGTCGCATATGCTAAGTAAGTTCGGCACCCTTCTTTCATCAAATGATTCACATGCAAAGCCGAAATCAATCTCGTCGTCTCCCTTCCAACTCTTCTTTGAAACTCAAAAGAATTATAACCCAGAATGCAAAATAAAACAGTTTTGTTGAAACAATTCACACTAGCGTGATGGCACACCAGCTAATTCTTTCCCATAATGACCACAACTTCTGACATATCAAATAAAATTAAATCTGCTAACAACTCATATCCACTGATCCAAATTGGACACCCAGGATACACAACATCAGCCAACAAAAATTTACCTACTAAGGTAGACACCATCAATTCACATTTCAGAAATCGAGGAGGCACACACAAATTTTAAATAAATCTATGGGCTACAAAAGAATACATAGCCCTAGGTCCAATCAAGACATAGGCCATAGAATCAAATATTTGCATATTACCTTTCACAATCGACGGATCCACTCTAGCATCTTCTGCTGTCCTTGCAAAAGCTTTACCAAGAACCGCTGTCCTCCTATCCAAATACTTCAAAGGGGTTGAACAATCCTTCACCACGTAGCCCATCTGGCCACAATTAAAACAAGCTCCATTATGGTGGTAACACATCCTTCCAACATGGTTCCTCCCACAAAATTCACATACTGACCTCGTAAACTGGGGCTTCAGCAGTGATAACTTCACCCCAATCAATTTTCCTTTATCTTGACCTTTGGACCTCGAATGGGAACCTCCAGCCCTTGAACTTTGTCCTCCACCTTCTGATCTCCTCTCAAAATACTTCTCCCACAACTGTGCTTTCTTAATCAACAAAGCTCAATCATGCACTTCACTATAGGTATGTAGTTGAAGAGGCAGAAGATACTTTCTAATAGAATCTTGAAACCCTTGCAAAAAATTTCAGGCTCTTTGGGCCTCATCCACTACCACATGGGAAGCAAAACGGAATAACTCTGTAAACTTTGTATCATACTCTGCACAATCTTATTACATTTCTTCAACTGGCTAAACTTATCCCCTTAATTGCCCAGACACTGGACGGGAAGAACTTCTCCATGAATGCTTCTACAAAATATCCCATGAAATCTCTTCATTCTCCTTCCCAAAATCCAGCATTAAGTGACCCACCGCTAGCTCGCCTTACCTTCCAACTTATAAAAGGCAATTTAACCTTGTCTTCATCCAGATAATCAATTACCTAAAATACTTTTTCCATCCTCTGAATCGAATTCTCTCTTTTTATTAGATCAAATTCACCTAAGAACTTTGAAATGAGCTCACTCCTAAATAGGTCGAAGGGCGTTCTACCATGCCCTTGGTCGGCCATCCTCCTCATGGCAACTGAATCCTAATCTTGCCACTGGATCATATGGTCCATCATATCGCTCATGCGACCCATTATAGCCAAATAATCATCCCCTTGGTTTGAACCTGAGCCTCCACAATCCAAATCTCTATTATCCACCATAAACGACACCTATCATGCAAAATATCTAATTAATTATCTTCCCAAAAATTAATCAAAAATACCTCTAATTACAATTATTCTTTGATACAACAACTATCACGAACCCATACCCAAGCAGGTCTACACAATTTTAATTTACAAAAATTAAAATTCTAAAATAATACAACCATGATCAACAAATCTTAAACCCGAGTGTAACAAAATAAACATCCACATTATTCGATATAACGACCATAAAAATAATAACTCACATAGGATCTCATTGGATAACCATCCGGATAATTTAAAATAAAGAACTTACGGCACAATGTCGTAAAGGAGGTGCAACCAACCACAAAATAATCCAATATATAAAACCCAACAAATCTCGTATAAACCAAAGGCCTACAACCGGCCGATCTCAATTTCTAAAATATATCTAATATAAATACAATCAAAAAATGAAACTAAACTCACCAATAAAGATGAGCGGCAAACAGATCGTGTCCAAACCCCTATAAGATATCTAAGCACACTAATTTGAAGGGATAAAAAATAAAAAACGTAAGTTTAAAATTTAACAAATATCAATCTATACAAAAGATAACACCTATAGGTCCGAAATTAGGTAGAGGGGCAATAAACACGTTTAAATTGCGTAAAAGATACAAATTTAAATAACTAAATATTGAAAGTTTAAAGGTAGTCTCGTACTCAAATTATAATCCCAAATCGAAGCATACTGTAATCAAACTTGATCCGAAGCAGAATTAGATAATCTAAATCATATCGAAATCCAAAGAGAACATATGCTGAATGAAACAAAATTTGAATTGAAATCACATACGAATGAAATAGAATTCGAAATGAAATCATATAAATCAAAACATGTTCTGAAATAAATAATATATCCAAATATACATGACTAACCAAATCCAAAACTGTGGACAAACATTCGAATTTTAAAATAGGGCTCAAATACAAACCAACGTAGAAATACAAAAAAATGCACAAAATCAAAAACTAATGACCAAAAGACCAAATTGAGAAAGTGTTACATATACTTTCGGTAATCTTAAATCAGATTAACCACTATTTAGACTCATGGGTAGGGCCGTCTATGTACTCTATCATCCATAAATAAAAAATATACTCACTATATTTTGCCACCAACAATATTGAATGCAATCATCAAATTATTATATATATTAAGATGTCCGAATATATTAATTTTTATTTAATTCGCTTATAATAGTTCTTATTAAAACACAAATGGGGTGAGTTATCTACAAATGTAACCTTTTCCTATAGGTGAAAAAGGGAGTCACAGAATTTTTTTATCAGGAACAAAGTTCTCCCTGTTGTGAGAGGGTCAGATAACAGATTAGATCACAAAGATAGAGATTCCGAGCCCAGGTAGCGATACATGTATTCCAATGTACGACCCATGCAGGTTTTATAATTTTTTTATACAAATATACTGATATATAAACATACAAACTCAAATATTTACTCATTTTTTTTATAAAATACATAAAACCTTCAAATACGTACAAAATCTAAATAAAATCTCCAAACGATTGATAAAAATATTATGCATGTATAGAAGAAATAAATAAGCTAAATAAAAATAGTATGTATAAATATTAAATCTTGAAAATATAAGCAAATTTTATCAGACATAAAAGAAAACCAAAAATAGGGTATAAATATACTTGTCTTAATTTTCTATCAAGCAGATCTAATCAAAGGATACTTCGAACAACCACTTTTGTTCTTCTTCTCTCTTCTTTCTCTTCCTCCTCCTTTCTCTCTCTCCTCTTTTTCTTCTCCCGCGCGAAATGCTAGCATAGTGACGTTGCCTCCCTTCTATACTTAGACGATGCTCGAGCGCCACTCATGCATGTCTCGAGCGCTAACCTCTCAAAAAATGGCGCTCAAGCGTGACCATTGGGCGCACCTTGGGTGCTAGCTTACTGCATTCTATACTTCAGGAGCTACTGGGGCACCTCTCAAACGTCATTTGGCTGCTTTGAAATCCTTTAAACTTTTACAATACATAATTTTTTTAGTACATCTCATATATGCAAAATAACATATAATGCTAAAATAGATCGAACAAGAATCGGGTATTACAAATTATGTAAATGGTTTGATTCAATTGACGGCTTGGTTCAGTTTTGTAAAAATTCAAGTTGCAATATGCAATTTAATTATAGATTATTCTTTAATTTATGTCAAGTTGATCTACATTTTGCCCTACATGTTGCTTCCTACTGGAATCGATAAAAATATTAATAATTCATATGACAAATAGGTCAAAACGTCTGCATCGAAATGAAGAAACAAATTTTAAGAAAAGATCTCAGGCTTGAAGCCGATACTACTCAACTTTAATTAAGATAGTATTATTCTTTTTTTCTTTAGAACATGCTATGTCAAAATGAAAAATCATTTTATTTTCTAATTTTCATTATTTTTATATTTAATAATAAAAATAAGATATTATCTAATTTATATTTTTATAATACCTATTTTTTATTATATTGCAAAAGACATGAAAATAAATATTTTTATGTCAGCATTAGAAGCTCAAGCTCACGAAATTGTCGATATTGTCTGATTAAATAGAAAAAGTTAAATCCACCTAAGGCCGTACTATGTTCCCATGGTTTGCTATTCGGCCATTAAAGAGATATATGAGTTATATTTGGAATGTCGTGATACAATTTGGTTTATATTTGGTGTGAACGTTAGAGCATTGAGAGGACTTTTTTGCACCCACTCATTACTAAAGGGGCTTAAGAGATGTTCATGCCCCCTTGGCTCGCTTTAGGTCTTACTAGGATTCATTGGGCTCAGGATTAGTCCTCCCAAAGGCCCTATAGATCTCCGATTAGTGGCTCCCTAATCTTACACTTTCACGACCTTGTAGCCAAAGAAATACTGATTTCTTCTATACCCACACATTCTAGGTTGGCTAGTTATTACTAGTTTAAGCGTCGAAAGGGATCTAAGGAAATATTTGTAAAGAATAAGTTTTGAATTTTAAACTTAATCATGATTAATTAAATTGAGATAAATTAAAGTTGGGATCAAAGTCAAAGTTAGACCGGGTCACATCGAGTTGATGGGTATTAAACCGGCATCTGATGCGTCCCTATCACCTCGTTCTGAACAAAGAGGTCGTGCTTGACTATCACCTGAGTAAAACTTGAACACATTTTTTAGTGTATTCGTGCTTGATGCATACCCGATGGATACTCGAGCGTGTTGAGGCAGAATGCTAGCGTTTGATGCGCACCCGATGCCGCGCTCGTGTGCCACAGAGTTTGGCTATTGCGCCCGATGCGTTCGTGCGCCAGTTTGGTATATATATCATGTCCGAGTGATTTTTGATAATTTTCTATCAAAATTTGAGGGAGGAAATAGAAGGAGAAGAGGGGGAAATAGAGAGAAAAAGTTAAAGAAGTCAAATTTAAGTCAATCAAAGCAAAATTTTGATAATTTAGAATTAAGGTAAGTATATTTCAAGACTTTCTTTCCTTCTTGCTGAATTCTTTCCATTTCTTTGAGATTTATTATTTTTAATATTTATGCATGTCATATTTTTGTAACTAAAATAATGGCACTTCACATACATGAATCATTACTCACATTCTTTATAATTTTTATGAAAATTATGTCCTTAATTCATATACTTTGAGTTATTAAGTAATTTTTCTATAATTTTCTTACATGTATGTGTTAAATTCATGATTAAATAACTCTCATATATTTTAAATTCGTACATAATATTATGTATATCTAAATTTACTAAATATATAATTTATATATTCTGAGATTTGTTAAAATTGTCCAACATATTTGCTTATAGGGATGAGTTGCTGATTTTTCTCCCCTAACTTACCAAGAACAATTATATATGTTTAAAAATCATATAATTTAACTTTACATGTTTTAAATTTAAACATGTCAATTTTCTACAAATTTTAAAGTATTGTATGATAAGAAATTTGAATGAAAACTCTTCAATTTGTTAAAGGATTAAGAATATTTTCTCATATATAAGAAAATATAATAATTATGTGAACTTGTGCAGAGTTTTTATTTGTTTAAATATCAGACCATTATAGGATATTTAGTGGCGGTATATTATAACATGCCTTAGTATATTATAGTAATAATTAAAATTTAAACCTATTATCTGCAGGTAAAAATAACATTCGACTCTATCTATAGGGTTATATATATAATAACTCACCTATGAATCTTGAACAGTAATATAAGATCTTTGATTATATGAAAACAAACATAGCCTTGCTCAAGTTAGTGTGATGGTCCATTCTAAAACATATGGTAGCCAAAAGATCAAATCTAAAAGTTGTCTATATTAGAATGGTGCCTCTCCAATCAAATGAAGCCCAAATTATAGCACAATCTTACTAGACATTAGGCCTAAATGTGAAATATTGATCTCAAAAAATATTTTTAATGATAATTACTTTAATTAAATTAATAAAAATATCAAAATCAATTGAGATTTTTAATCAAATTAAATTTTCTTATGAAATATATCAAATAAAATAAAACCTGACTGGCGTCTAATGCATGCATATGCGTATTTTTGACAATAAGTTCTCGCTTGAATAATGCCTCTAGAAAATTTATACGTATTTAGACAGATTGGTCATGCCTTACATATGCCAAAAGGATGAACGTGCGTATTTAAGATAAAATGTGGACACTTGATGCATGCCTAAGGAATGCTCATATGTCATATGGCTTATAGCTTATTACTAGATGCACGCTAAATAGGCGCACATGCATAGTGTAAGATTCAAAATTTTAAATTATATTAATCATTATTACTTAAGCTAATATGATCAAAATTGATATCAGAGGATGTGAAAAATTATATCAAAAAGTCAAAATATAGGCCTGGATGGCTTGTGCGCCGAATGTAGACTCAAGGTGAGCCTTAAGTGTAAAATCACACACACATGGCCGCAGGGTGCTCGAGGCACCCCGTCATTGC
>JAOVVI020004054.1:397-18178 GCA_028571085.2 Nepenthes alata | reverse complement strand
CTCGCGCAGCCACCTGCAGGCGGCCAGCCAGTCCTAGCTCGAGGGGGTACCAGGCGTGGCCGACAGCGCCCAAAAACCCGTCAGCGACGGCAAAAGGACTGCCGACATAACCGGTGGACAACGACAGAGACCAACGGCAAAGAAGCCCTAACAATGGGCATTCTAACGCTCAGAGTACTAGGGGAAGGAGCCTATAAGAGCTCCCACTCCCCACAGAGAGAAGGGTCAGACAATTTTTGGAACTGAGAACTTCCTTCATCTAAAACTCGATCGCAAGAAAGAAAAGAGCAACGGTCCAAGAACGCATTTGATTGCCTTCTTCCACGAGCCTGCTCAAGATCGTTCCCCCCACGTCTGCTCTGACTACGGGAGAGTTAGCCACCCATTACGGTGCATTTGGGAAGTCAGGCCTTCCATAACCTACTCATTGCATTCTCCATATCATAACGCATCCCATACGCGTTTACAGCATTCATCCGCGCACCGCTCATAGCGTGCGTCATTTTCGTTTATTGCAAAAATTTGCTGACTTGAGCATCGGAGCAGCCTTGGTGGGAGAAATCCCGCCGAACCCCTGACCTCTTGTTTGTTGTTTGTGTTGTGCAGGTCCAGGTTCAAGACCACGGAGACCGGACCCTTCGCCTGACTCCACCGCGTGCTCAGCAACCCGAAGACTCTCTGATCCGTACAGCAACCTCTGGACCCGGGACGCAACATATATATTTTTAATAATATTTTTATTAGAATATTAACTTTTAAAATTTTAAATAATACTTTCACATAAATTTTTAAAAAATAAATTAAAAAATAATATTATGGTCCATCTACCTCTACCCAATAAAAATAATTAAAAATATTTTATTTAATAAATATCCCATTATTTAATTTTATTATATCTAATTAATAAATAATTCGAGTCTTAAAATTATAATTTTTTATACTATATTTAAAATTAATAAATAATTATCCTATACTATTTTTTATTTTCAAAGAATTGAAACATTGACATATAATTTTAATTCTGTTTGATGTTAGACAGTAGAATCGAAAATCAGACATGTAATTCGAATTCTAATTTTAAATTTCAGGTACAACCAAATGAAACTTTACCTTTTTTATGCATAAAATTGGATACAAATATTGAGTTAAATTAGCATAGACAAAAATTGCATAAACTAAGACTATATAAAATCATAAAGACCTCTAATTATATATTATTCAACCAAGCTTTGTATATTTTTTGCTCAAATTACATGAATAAATTATGTGAAACTATAAGAATTTCTAATAAATTTTACAGGAATCTTAAATAAAATTTTAAATATTATAGTTTAGGTATAAATAACAAGTTTTAAATTTTAAATTTTACCATAATTAGTTAAATTAAGATCAACAAAGTTGAGATTAAACGAAGAAAATTGGATCAAAGTCAAATTTTGAATTGGGTTACACGAGTTGAAAGACGTTTGACTAGCTCCCTATGTGAGCACATGCGTGTCGTGGGTAAAGAGGTTGCGCCTGATGAATGCCTGACCAAAACTCGAGTGTATTTTTTAATATATTCATACTCGATACACGCCTGAGAAATACTCGAACGCATTGAGGTACAATGCCAATATTTGACGCGTGCCCGATGCAATGCTTGTGCACCATTGTTTTTGGTCACTGTGCCTAATGCGCACCCGACGAGTACTCAAGTGCCAAGTTTGTTATATAAATCATGTTCGGATAATTTTTGATCATTTTCTATCAAATTTTGAGAAATGAGAGAGAAGAATAAGAGAATAAGAAGATTGAGAAAGAGAGGGAAGAAGCTAGAGAAGGGCTTTTGAAATCAATCCAAGCAAGATTTTTAGAAATTTGAAACTAAGGTAAATATATTCCAAATTTTTCTTTTAGTTGTTGTAAATTTTTTTTAATTTTTTAAGTATTTATTATTTTGAATATTCATATATGACATATTTTTGTAGTTAAAATAATAGTATTTTACATGTATAAAATTTAATTTCCATTTCTTGTGATTTTTATGAAATCCATGCCTTCAATATTATACACTTAGTATTATCAAATTAATTTCTACAATTATATTCATGCATGTGTTGATTTTGTGGTTAAATGACTTTTATATGTTTTAAATTTCTGCATAATATTTTGTATATTTAATTCGCTAAATATATGACTGATATGTTCTGAAAGTTTCTTAAAAATTGTCTTATATATTTGCTTATGGAGATAAAATGCTAAATTTTTATAATATTGCTGATTTTTTATACTATCTTACCTAGAATAGTTCTGCATGTTTAAAAATGAAACCCTATAATTTAACATTTTATATTTTAAATTTAAGTATGTTCAAATTCTAGAGAAATTTAAGTCATTGATGATAAGTAATTAATTTGAGAAAAAAATTTATAATTTGATAAAAAATTAAGAATATTTTTTTAGGAATGAAAAACTATAAGGATTATTTAAATTATGTAGAGTTTTTATTTATTTATTCGATCATTATAAGAATATTTGTGGTGATACATTATGACATATATTAATATATTATAGTGGAGATCGAGATTCAGATCTATCACCTACGGGTAAAAGTGGTGATCGATTTCGTCTATAGGGTGATATTTATGACATCCCATCTATACGTCTTGAATAATAGTGTAAGGTCTTTTATTGTATAAAAATAAATATATTTGAGATTTTAATTATAAATTCATAAGTCGGTAAAACCTTACTGACCCTTGATCCACAAAATTTACATAATTTCACATAGCATGATCTATTCAAACCCGAAAAAGGAAATTTAGAAACCATGCATAAATATTATAAAAGTCTATGTCATTGCATTTGAATTTCATCTGCTATATAAATTATATGTATGACTAAACTTTTAATTCACTTTTACTTTTATTTTTGTTAATCCCTTCATATTAGTGATCTGATCATTTGAAGGGGTATAGGATTATTGGAAGAGCTGACCAATGAGGATAGAATTTAAAATTTGATGTTGTAATCATCTTATGACAGTAATTTTAAAATGTTTACTTTGGTTGTGTCGTTCTGTGTTGATGTATATCTTTCGATGCTTTCTAGTTAGCGGTGTTGTAATACTTGAATTTTCATTTGAGATATTTTGAATGTAGTTATTAATTCTGAATTTTTTTTATGTATTTAATTAAGGGTATTTTTATGAAAATTTAATAAAATTTGGATTGAAAATTTTGCGCCTAAGCCACGTTTGAGCAAAGTTCGAGCGTCGATTCTAGAATGGTTGGTGGTCGAGTAATGTTGAGTGGAGCTAAGCGCTTAGACCTGAGAGGGCCACGCCTGAGGAGCACTCAAGCTCTGGCTGGGTTATAAATATGTCCGCGAGTTAAGGTTTTGCTATTTTTGCATCGCGGAGTAGAGAAGGGAGAGTGAGGAGGAAAAGGAAGAGAGCGAAAGTGGCATTCGGATAGATCAGCGCCTTCGTTCTTTAGATTTGTCAAGTATAAGGTCGAGGTAAGTATCCTCTAACTCTATTCTTCATTTATTTCTCCGTTGAATGTGTTTTAATTCAATTTAGATATTTAGGATTTGTGCGTACATTTTAGCTAATTCTCATGCTTTCTTGGAACATGCATGATAATTTTATTAATTGATGTGGAGGTTTTATTTCGTCTTTATTAATATTTGAGTGTCCCATCGTTCTTAGAGCTATGAACATGCATGAGCCCCGCTAAGGCCCCAGGTCAGCCAATTTATGCATAGACCGTGATAGTCTGAGACCCGATGGGTCAACTTATGTGGGACCTAATTGTTTGAGACAATCCGTTACTTGAACAAAACTAGATCTTGTGGAATCATATTGAATATTTGACGATACATTCCGTACATTGCTAAAAAATCAATCCTTGTTTAACAACCACACATTGTCTAACCAAATCCAATTCTCTGTCGATACGTTCCTAAAAAAATCCGATTCGTGCGGATTCTTCCCCCAACTAACGAAGAGATCTTGTCAGAATTGTCACATATGAAATTGAGCACAACTTTGCAAAGAAATAGCCCACTTGTTTCTCTTGCGACTTTCCATGTCTATGGTGCGCTCATACAAATCGGGGAAAGTAGTCTTCGTTCCAGTGAGATGTGCGGAATCTCATTCTGCTGTCGACAATGATGAAAACCACGGAAGGCGAACTTTAGTAAGGTAAGGTCTCAGCCAACCTAAAAAGTCATTTTTATCCCCGGACTTCTCCTTTCCATACAGTTCTTTCAGTACAGGGTATGGAGCCGACGTCCAGTGGGTCGATTTGTGTAAAATTGTAGTGGTCCAAGACCCTTAGTGGGTCAATATTGGAATTTGGATGGTTAAGAGTTATAGGTCTAAAATGAAACCAATATTGAATATTGAAGGGTCGAGATCTGCAGGCCTAAAATATGGACGGGTGCCAAATGATATGAGATAGATGAAAGTTGTAGGCCTAAATGTAGTCGGGTTGAGATCTACAGGCTTAAAATGTATACGAGTATTAAAGATATGAGGTGATCGAGAGTTGCAGGATTAAAATATAATCGAATCAAGATCTACAAGTCTAAAATGTAGATAGGTACCAAATAATATAAGATAGTCGAAAGTGGCAAGCTTAAAATGTAGCAAGGCTAAGATCTGCAGACCTAAAATGTAGACAGGTGCCAATGATATGAGATGGTCAATAGTTATAAGTCTAAAATATAGTTGGATTGAGATCTATAGTCTAAAATATATATGACATCAATAATATGAGATGACCTAGAGTTATCAGCCTAAGACGTAGCCGTTATGATATGTAAATTTGAATTTTGAATTGCCTCAATTTATGTGGATGTGCCGTGGGTTTCCTTTTGTCATTGGCCTCTATTTATGTATATATATTATGGGCTTCTATTTGCCGTTAGCCTCTATTTAAGTGGGTGTGTCACAATCCTCTATTTATGTGGGTGTGATGTAGTCTTCTATTTATGTAGGTCTGTCATGCCTTCAATTTATGTGAGTATACCATGTCTTCTGTTATGTGGGTGTGTCGTGGCCTTTGATTATGTGTCGGGATATTAGAGCACGACTTGTATCCATTCATATCAGCGGGAAGGTATAATGAGATTCTTCTTTGGGTATGTTGCTGATTTGGCTTTTGATTTGAACTCTTGCTTTGGATATGATAATTTGGCTTTTGATATCAGCGATTTGAGATTTATATCTATCATTTATTTTGATATTCATTTATTTATTTTTTCTTTGATTTACGCATACTATTTTATGAATATTTATGATGATACTTGTTGAGCCTCTGACTTACATTTTATGTTTCCATCTCTTTAGATTCGTAGAGGGCTATAATATCTTGTAGGAGTTAAACGAGATCTGATGTGGCGTCACGTGAATTGATGGGTCCGACATCTGTTACGACTCAGATGTCATTGGTTATATTTTTCTATTATTTGGATTGAGTTTGTTATAGATTTTGTTATTTTCGGATAATGGAATTTGTCAAAAGTAGGCCTTTGGATTGCGTAATTATGACCATTGGATCATGTAAGTATATAATACAGATGAGTTGATATCATGTTTGGATATCTCATTTACGATATAGGGAGTAAGTTATATTTTTATTGTCCGGACGGTTATTCGATGAAATCCTGTGCGGATTTGGCTTGTCGGGTCTTATATTTTGATTGGTCACACCCAAATTTTAAAATTTTAATTTCATCAATAACAAATAATTAAACCTGTTAGTTTCAGAGCGTGAGAGGTGTAATGGAATGTTAACTTGTCCGGTGGAAGAAAATTGTGTTGTTATTAACTTTAATTTATGTTATTTAAATGTATTTTTTTTATG
The DNA here is from genome assembly GCA_028571085.2 of Nepenthes alata. Taxonomy (NCBI): domain Eukaryota; kingdom Viridiplantae; phylum Streptophyta; class Magnoliopsida; order Caryophyllales; family Nepenthaceae; genus Nepenthes; species Nepenthes alata. Next base: position 12,323 of record JAOVVI020004054.1, on the reverse strand, counting down.
TATGATTTGATATTCTAGTATAGTCAATATTTTAGAGCCATTTTTGGGTATAACATATTTCAAGCACTATGGTTAGATTTATTTAATATATTTATTTTATTTAGGTCAGTAGTAATATTGACGTGAAACTTATGTCTATCATTATTTTAGATTTTTATTTATTAATAAAATGATTGCGTTAATTATTATTAGTATTGGGTAATAACATAAATAATTAACAATGGATGCATTAATTTTTTTAATTAATATCAGAATAATGTGTTATGAACCTGGACCAAAGTATGCCTAAATAATAAATTAATAAAATCTAAAATAATATAACATATAAAAAATTTTAACTCGGGTGTGACAAATTAGACAATTCATAAAATTTCAAATAATTCAAATAATGATAAAAAATAGACCCAAACCCATCACAGGATTTCATCGAACAACCATCCGGACAATAATACATATGACTTAATCCAAAAATACCGCAAGGGAGCTGATAGACCAAATACATACACATAAATGTAACAACCCGAACCTGAGTCTCCAGACTCGGCCCGGACCAATTTTACAAAAGATCCTCTAGTTTATTGAAATTGTCAATTATCCATCATAAACATCCATCCATATAAATGAGCTCAAAATTATTGATCACCAAAAATTAATGATTATTAACAATCCTTATATTAAAAAATATAATGTCCATAATAAAAAAATTTTGAAATAAAGAGAAAATATAAATGTTCATAATATTCAATTTTTTGGAATGCAATCCTGATAAATATTCAATCGCTAATAAGTGAATAAATCTAAATCTCTCAACATGATAGCCTCAACTTTGAGGTTCGTTTCTACTTGAAATCACCACAACGATATGAGATCTCTACTAATATGATATTAATATGTCTATTTAGGAGCCAAAGAAAATAGAAGAGTGAGTCGAATATCCAACAAGTAAACATAAGTAATAATACAGGAATACATTAGTATCTTGGATTATAATATCAGATATATATAATCAATAATAACATGCAGTATACAATTCATTATCCAAGATCCAATAATATGTTGTGTTTACGATTCAAAAATCATATAAACAATTGAATATCAGTTGTACAACATGGATTGCACCAAAGTCGATCATTAGCTCAATACGAAATCACAACTATATGAGATAACAATAATCTTCATTGTGCGAGATAATAATAATCTCCATAGATTTTATTCTGCCATATTGAACCAAAGGTTACGTGTTTACGCCCTCAACGGTTAGGTAAGTACCATGAGCTTATTCGGTATCGATGGTATCCCCACTACCTCTATAATCCTCCCAAAAGATGTACCCGTAGCTTGCTCATATTATCCATGATACCATTCGCTAATAATATCCCTGATATCATTCTCTACGATGGTTATTAGGTTATAAGCATCCCCTATCAATATCAACGACCTCGACCTTCGGAATGCAATAAATATAAAAAAAGTATAAACTACACAAATGTCTCACAAATTCCCATTCGCTCGGATACTGTGGAGTCTTTATGCACTATCCTTTACTTATCCATAGAATATTAATAAAATATACGTATGCGATTAAAGCCAACACAAAGATCGATCATCACGGGAATAGGAGAAAATCCAAGGAAATTTAGAATATTTGACCGACTATTTTTAAATATTATATTCGATCATAACCACCCCTCCCGATATATCAAATCTCATTTCAAAGGCATAAATTGTCTTTGGTTTGTTGTTATTGAACCAACTCACTATTATTGTCTATCCAACTATTCCAACTAATTTTACGAATGTCAATTAAAATAATAATTACTATTAATCGACTCCATGAGGTTTCTCACCGAACTCAAAATAAATTCAAAATTTTGATTCTTAATATGATAAACAATGATTTTAATGTATTAATCCACAAAGTTTTGTCTCCCAATTCAATGTAAACCCCTGAAAAATTTTAGGCCTTTCACCAGATTAAGTCGTTGCTCAGTTTTTTTTACTCCAAAATCAAGAATACAACCGATTTTTTACAAAATCAAAGCATGCAACAAGAAAATAAATATCAACCAAGAGAATGAAAAAATTTACTTGCCCCAATTTCTTACTTTTCTTCCGACTACAGTGACGACGGCAACGGTTACTTTGTTCAACTTCCATTCTCTATCCCTTTGCTCCCGCATAGCATATCTTAACTAATGGAGGGTAAATCATATTAGGGTTTTCTTAGCTTCCATTTTCGGCGTCGATTTCCTTCCTTCTCCTTATCAGTGTAACCCTCGCGACACCTTCCCCCCTTTCTCCTTCTTTCATTCTTCATCTCCTTTCCTTATTTTCTTTTCTCTTCTCTCTTTTCTTTCTCCATTTTCCTCCTTTTTCTAAATGTCCTTTCTTTTATCCCCCATACATATTATTGTTGTTATTATTATTATTATTATACATATTATATTATATATATTATATAAATCATAGTTATTATTTATTTTGTTATTATATTATATATGTTATTATCTATATATTAATATATATATTTGTATATTTATTTATCTTTTATTAAAAATATTAATTAATCATTTAATTAGTTATCTAGCTATCCCTACAATAATATTTAAAATTTTAATTTTAATTTATAATATTTTAATTTTTTTAAAATTAATTATATTTTTTTAGTCAACGAATCCTAATACATTAAGGTTCACCAGATAAATATTTATTTAATTAGTTTTGTTTAAAATTAACTTAATTTGGTCTTTAATCTAAACTTTAATTAATGGTCCAAATATCCAAACATAATCCATTGATCCATCTAGCTTATTATGCCTAAATATTTAATATTTACTTAATTTAAATATATACAAGTTTATTTAATAACATAATCCACTAATTAAACTAAACTCAAACTAATAGCTCAAATATTTAAACCTAATTCAACGGTCTAAATACTCTGAACTCATATTTTAAGCCTAATTATAAAATTTTATGTCTAAATAATTATTAAAAATAGCTAAATAATTATTATAACTAATTAGATAATTTATTCTCATAAAATAATAAAATTAAAAATATTTGAGATGTTACATGACCAATTGTTCTTACAAATCCAATGGCCTACATACGACCAGTTTGAAAGAACTAAAATACAACCTATATCAACAACATCCGAACAAATATAATACTTACCAAAATGAATAATACCACATTAGATTATATCTAGCTCCTATAAGATATCTAAGCCCTCTACTCTAAAGGTATAATAAATAAAAAATAATTAGCCTAAAAATTAATAAGTATCCTATCATATACAATTAATAATAGAGTTCATAATCAGAGGAATGGTTCATAAATATAGTCAAAATGGATAAAAAATACAAATCTAAAAATCTGATAACGAAAGCCGAATCACAAATCCAAAATTAAAAGTCATAAGTGTAATCTCATACTCAAATTTTAATTTGAATCAAAATATGGTCCCATCGGAACGTACTCATAATAAATCATGATTTAAAATCAAATCACATAATCTGAATCATATCATATCCATACGAAAAGTATACTGAACAAAATAAAATCTTAATCCAAATCACATATGAATAAATAAAAGTTAGAACAATATCATATAAATCGAAACATGTTCTAGAACAATCCACATATCCAAATATACGAGACTAACCAAATTCCAACTAGAGAAAGGCCTACATATATCAAATTAAAGTCGAAATACAAATCTATACAGAAATATAAAATACGCATGAAATTAAAAAATTAAAGGTTTAAAAAACTAGTTTAAGGAAGGGTTATACATACTCTCGATAACTTCTCGATAACCTTAAATCAAATCAATCACTATTTAGACCTATGGGTAGGGCATTATGTGTACTTTGTCTCCCATAGATAAAAAGCTTATCTACTATATTTTGCCACTTTTCGGTATAATTTTTTAGTTTAACTAATATATTAGGTTGTTCAAATATATTAATTTTTCGTTTAATACACTTACGATATTTTTTATTAAAATACAAATGAGATGGGTCAACTGCAAATGAAGTGTCTTCTTGCCAGCGGAAGACAGAGTCATTTAGTTTTTCCATTGGGAACACAATCTCCTCGTCGGAAGAAGAGCTACAAATCATATATTTGAATCATCTCATAAAGGTAGCAGCCTTGATTCCCAGGCAGCAATGCATGAGTAGTAATGTATGGTCCATGCAGGCTTTCATAACTTTTTTAATACAAATATACTGATACTTAAACATACGTTCTCAAATATTTTTTATTTGTTTATAAAATAATAAAACCCTAAAATACATGTAAAATTTGAATAAAATACCTCAAACGATTGGTAAAAATATCAAACATGTACAAAGAAATCTCATAAAAGAAAGTTAAACTTCTAAAACATATAAAATAATATATCAAATATTGAAACAAATCAAAGATATGACTTATAAATACTTATCTCATCTTATACCAAATAAATCTGACAAAAGGATATACTAATCTATCCATTCTCACTTCCTATCTCCTATCGCTTCTCTTTGCCCTTCCTTTACACGAATGGCCACACAGTGCTGCTAAAGCTGCTTATAAAGGCGTCTCGATACTTGAGCACGTATTCAGGCACCCCTGGAGCACCACCCCTCAAAAATCAGCACCTTGGGCACTACTTGGGCTGCCCTTGGGCGCTCCTTCTCAGCATTTTGTGCTTTAAATACCCCTTAGGTACGTAGTAGGTGCCAATTTATGAATTAAATTTTTTAAAAAATTTTACAAGATTCAATTAATTTCTAACATATCTAAATAATCCAAAATAATAATTAATATCAAAGTAAATCAAATAAAAAATTGAGTATTATATAAAGCTTTTCGAACATGACACTAGAGATGAGGGAATCATCTTGCTTGTGACAGATGCCCTCTTCGGGTAGTGGTGAAATTACTAAAATTGATATTGTTTGGGTCTACTAAATGCAATTATAAGATATATTTGATCAAAACTAGATTTAAAGCGGCAAAATGTGATTTTAGAGAAAAATTTATTATCCTTGAGTAGGGCGAGTTTGGGTTCAGGTTTGTTATTAGGATGAGAACTTCTATCGTATTCATCCATGAATAAAATTGAGCGGGTATATGGACTATTTTATTTTAAGTTATTTTTATTAAAAAATTACCATTTATAGAAAAAATTCAGAAAAATAGCATTTAGATTTAAATCTTACATGTTTCAATTTAAGAATCATTATATAAAAATGTTATTAACTATAAAGAATATGATTTATTGAAATAACTTTTTAAAAATTAATATTTATCAAAAATAAAAAATATTTGTAAAGCATTATAATTCGAGTTAGACCAAATCAATTGATTTCGCCCATGACAATTCCTAATACAAAAAATTAGCCAGACACAGCTTTTTGACCATATCTATTTATAACACTTATGTATAATGACCATACTTTATAAAATTTTGGACCGATCTAAACAAACTAATACAACCCGATTTTAATCTAGTCTAATACTAGAATGACTTGAAAATTGACTTAACCGGCATACATCTATCATCCAAATCACAACTATTTTTTATGGCAACATGCCATACCACACCAACTAGAACCCTTTTTGGTATTAGGAGTTGCTATTTGGGAGGATTTATAGTTTGTTCCAAAGCTTTTGTAAGAAGTTTGTGAAATATCCATAACAACGATTACTTATAAAACCATACAATTCGCCATGGTAGATGTAATTTTAGGGGTGTCCTAAGGTCTCTTCACCTTTGCTACATCGTTGTGGTAGTTCTTTTCGAAGCTAGCTTGATCAGTATGGGAGATGTGTATTAGGATGAGTCATTCTCATGTATGACTTTCCTGCCCATCGATTTTTACAGGAATAATATTGATTAACAAAAAAAGATTGCCTATGAAAAGCACGTGAAAACTCTACTGATATTGATGAGTCCGCAAATATCCTAAATTGCAGTATTGATCACATCGATAATCCATCTATGCATAAGGCAAAGACATACGAAAAAACAAGATCTCCTTAGCTTATTATAAGCACTCTACACATGGCATCACGAGGTTTTCTTATTGATAGCATGTTTGATTAATGGGACTTGTTATAGATTTTAGCACGTTCAATTGTCATGGTTATCTATCTCATCAATTTGGACATCTAAGACTAATAATATATTAAATTATGTTCAATATATCTTATAATTATAGTCATTTAAATTCATACATAATATTATGTATAGTTAATTCGCTAAATATATAACTGATATATTATAAAAGTCTCTTAAAAATTACCTTACATATTTGCTTATGGAAATAAAATGCTAAATTATTGCTAATTTTTTTATACTATCATACCCGGTATATTTAAAAAAAAATCTTATAATTTAACATTTCATATTTTAAATTTAAACATATTCATATCCTAGAGAAGTTTAAGTCATTTACGATAAGTAATTAAAATTTGAGAAAAACTCTACAATTTGTTAAAGAATCAAGAATATTTTTTTGGGAATAAAAAAATATAAGGATTATTCAAATTGTATGGAGTTTTTATTTATTTATCAGATCATTATAAGAGTATTTACGACGGTATATTATGGCATCACAAGGTTTTCTTATTGATAGCATGTTTAATTAATGGGACTTGTTATGAATTTTAGCACGTTCGGTAGTCATGCTTATCTATCTTATCGATTTAGACATCTAAGACTAATAATATATTAAATTATGTTTAGTATATTTTATAATTATAGTCATTTAAGTTAAGAGAATAAAATTTATGCCTTTAATAATATTAAAAAAATACTTTTTTTTGAAAGTAAGAAAATGTATTAAAATAAAAAAATATATAAAGTTAATGTTCTCACTCGAGGTGTTTTTTTTAACTTGACGTTAGAACAAAGACGTTAGAGTATACTCCGAGCCTCATGAACATGTCATGAAAACTAAGAAACATTGCACTTCACAAGTCATGAACACGACTTGATACTATTTATAAATAGCAAAATAATAAAAGTATCAGCACTAAATATACAGAATAGGAGAACGCTTCTTCTTGCGCCTTTTAGATATTTTGAGGCCAGAGTGTGCCCCTCCTTCAGAAGAAGGTGACAAGCTTTTCAGTAGGGACGGGAGGGGGAATATCTAATCGAGCTCTAGGAGCATCAAATTGCTTCCGCATTTCTGCAATATTTCTTCTCAGTTTGGCAATACTTGTGCATGGCCTTGGTTCCCCACCAAGTTGGTCAGCTAGGACAACTCCCAGCTGAATATATGAGATGTAGTTATTCTTCAATTATTCTTCCACCGGATTGTCTTTTTAACGACAAAATTATATGAGATGTAGTTAGCAGACTGAATATATTCTGTACTTTATCGAATATAAACAATACTATAAATTAGATTGGAGTCGATATCAAAACTCAACAATGACACCGCACGTTAAAATTCAAATCAACACTCTAATATAACAATATGACCATATTTTTTACGGGAGTTATGTTATATGAGTGATTATTCTATATTGGTTAAAAGATAGATAATATTTTGTTTATATATGAAAAAAATTTATGCTTTTTCCCAAAGCCATTAACACCCTACGTGAGAATAGATTTAGCTTCAAAATTCAACAATAACCCTTTTTTTTATAAGTAATGTGTAATTGTATATTGATGTGTAAAAAAATTATAAAATCTTATTCTATCATCAAGTCTTATTATCAACTTGGGGTTAGAACAATATAGCTAGGGCATCCATTGAGCTTCCAAACATAGCTGAGATAACCAATTGCAAAGCAAAATATTACATACAGTAACAAAGAGAGAAATCACATTCTTAATCAGACTCTTACATCCTTAAAATTAATTTTCAGTGATCGGCGACAGATCTGTGACTACTATTTTTTTCTATAATAGTCAATTTTAACTTGCGTCGAATTGTACCTGTGATTTGGTTAACCAGCTGGATCTTGTCTCTTGGGCATAAATAGAGGCTCCCACGGTGAGGCAAAAGGATTAGACTTTGATATTTGATCCTTTCTATTTTCAAGCTACCCATTCAATATTATAGTGCCAATCTCTATACGACCAGTGAAGTCCTATACGACGACTCAACTTCATCCAGATTCAACAATAACCCTATCTGTTAAAATCTATACTAACACCCGGAATATAGCAACACAATCAACGTTCATCAGGGGCTATATTATAGAATGTATTATCGTATATTGATTGAAAAAAGATTGGTTTATTTATTAGTAAAAAGACTTTTTAAATTATTTTAAAAAAATAGATAATATCTCAAATAAAAAGAAATCTAGTCTTAAAATTTTAAAAAATACATCTTAAAATTTATATGTAAAAAAAGGAAAATATATATGTTTTTATGAAGTTGGTTTTTAAAGTTTATATTTTTTTATAAATGTAATTTATTTAAAAAAACATTGCATGAAAGGATTGTATAAAAGTGATTATTAAAATAAAATAAAAAAAATTAAAGTTCTTAAGAAATTCAACTTAATTTCGAATTTTAAAATGAAAATGAAAATTGCACACAAACGAAGGGAAATATAAATAATAAAATGAAGATCTTCACCTCCACCATCAAACCTGAAGAAACTCCGAGAAACATGAACGAGTAATCATCATCAGACGTCAAATCGTGAACACTGAGATCATCCGACGGTTCGCGTCGTTCTTTCTTCCTTCTGTCATCACTGTGAAGACGTTCAGAGAAGATCGACAATCTCGAGAGGAAGACGGCGGTCTAATCATCATGGCAGTCGTGAAACGGATGGCTGGCGTTCTCCCACATCGGCTCGGACAAACAGTATCTTCTAGCTTATATGCTAGAACGAAACGACGACGTATGTCTCTTCGGAGACATCCGATAAAATTGGAACGATACAGAGAAGATTAGCATGGCCCCTGCGCAAGGATGACACGCATAAATCGAGAAATGGTCCAAATTTTTTTTACCTTTTTACCCCTATACTTGTCATGTGGTTTTACTTAAACGCCCTTGAACGGTGGCAAAAACAAAATAATAAATTTATTTTCAAATTTATTAGAAATTTTTATAAATGTTTTCAGTTTTTTCTATTCATGCATTTTCTATCATAAAATTTTTGGTAATATTTTATAAATATTATGAAAATTCATTATTTGCTTTTTACCTTTTTACCCCTATACTTGTCATGTGGTTTTACTTAAACGCCCCTGAACAGTCGCAGAAACAAAACAATGAGTTTATTTTTGAATTTATTAGAAATTTTTATAAATTTTTTATTAGAAATTTATTTTTGTAGTAAATATATTCATGCATTTTCTATCATAAAATTTTCGGTAATGTTTTATAAATATTATGAAAAATCATCATTTGCCTTATTCAATGTTGCATTTTTTTCATTTATTATTACTATTATTTATACAAAATTATTATTCAGCTACTATTATTTACCATATTTAAAAAAAAGAGAGATTTTAACTTATAATAAAAACAAAATTATTATAATATCATATTGGTTGGCTCCAATTGCTTCAAGCTCTAATATGAAATATTTCTTAGTTTTATAATCTCTGTTGGGTCCATGTTAAGGCCCATAAAAAGTTAGTGGCCCACCAAAAAATGGCAAAGCCCACAGAGGACGCCGAGCCCAGTCCAATTACGCAAAAGGCACACACAGTACCACGCTAGCGAAAGATGATGAAATTCTACAGCGCGTTTAATGCGCTGCAGGAAAGCCGACAGAAAGGCGAAAAGGTCAACCAACGAAGAGGCAGCTGGCGCAGCGCCAACGGCTCGCGCAGCCACCTGCAGGCGGCCAGCTAGTCCTAGCTTGAGGGGATGCCAGACGTGGCCAACAGCGCCCAAAAATTCGCCAGCAGTGGTAAAAGGACGGCCGACATAGCCGACGGACAACGACAAAGACCAACGGCAAAGAAGCCCTAGTAACGGGTATTCAGACGCCAAGAGCCCAGGGGGAAGGAGCCTATAAGAGCTATCGCTCCCCACAGATAAAGGGATCCGATTTCTAATTCAAGATTCTGATTTCCCATTCTTGATCCGACTCTAGAAAACAAAGGACTTCCCTCCTCTGAAGACTTGATCGTAAGAGCAAAAAGGGTAATCCGAGAACTCATCGACTGCCTTCTCACGCGAACCAGCTCACGGTCATTCCCCCCACATCTGCTCAGACTATGGGAGAGTTAGCCACCCTTTACGGTGCATCAAGAAAGTCAGGCCTTCCATAACCTGCTCACTGCATTCTTCACATCATAACGCATCCCATACGCTTTTACAGCATTTATCTGCGCATGCTATGTTTTCGTTTATTGTGGAAGTTTGCTAACTTGAGCGTCAGAGCGGCCTTGGTAGGAGAAATCTCGCCGGACCCCTGACCTCTTGTTTGTTATTTGTGTTGTGCAGGTCCAGGTTCAATACTACGGAAACCGGACCCTTCGCCTGACTCCATTGCGTGCTCAGCAACCTGAAGGCTCCCTAATCCGTACAGTAACCTCCGGACCCGGGATACAACATTGGCGCCGTCTGTGGGAAATGTGACAAGAAGCCTAAGCGTCACTCCCCTACCTTCCTTCAGAAGCAAAGAGGCAATGGTCAACACCCGGGCACAAGCCAGCGTCCCAGTGGCAGATGTGCCCGTACGAGACGAAGATCCTCCTGTCGCAAACCAGGGCGACAGCCATCCAGAACCTGACGCCCACCGCATGGCTGCGGACATCGGCGACATCAAGCTAGTCCTACAGGCCCTGCGTGAGCGAACGGGAACTCTTTGGCCGGGGGCTGTTCCCCCGGTCCCTCAGGCCTCCTCCTCCAGGAGAACGATACGTCGCAAAACAGCTCTCCAAAGGCGGTCTTATCGAGCCAACGATGCCGCGGTTTGGGTGGGACCGACGGAGTCGGACCTCACAAAGTACAAAGCCGTCCCAGCTACGACGAGCATGGGGACAGCCCGGAACGGCGCGGTCCCCGCCGATCGTGTGGGGACGGGAGACGAGCCGTCGCAGGCTCAAACAACGAGCATCCTACTCAGGCGGAGAGCTGACATCCTCGATTGGCCCGCGAGGCCATCGATAAGCGAAGAGGCACTTTTGACCCGCCAATCGAGGAAAGGTCAAGGTCCTATGGGACATCCTTCGTAAAGACAGATCCACGCCCTCCTCTGCCGACCTGCGAAGGTCACCCTTCGCCATCGACCTACGAGCTCAACCGCTCCCAAACAAGTTCAAGATGCCGGTCCTGGAGGAGTACGACGGAAGCAGAGACCCGATGGATCATCTCAACTGCTTCCACACCCACTTATCACTGCAGGGAGCCATCGAGGCCTTGATGTGCCAGTCTTTCCCCATCACCCTTTGGGGGGACGCGTTACTCTGGTTCCACGGTCTCCCTCCAAACTCCATACGTTCATTCGTTGAACTTGCCGATAGTTTCCTGAGCCAGTTCGCCTCCAGCCGAAGGGAAGAGAGGCAACCATGGCACCTGGTCCTCCTCTGCCAGAAGTCAGACGAAAGCCTGAAGCGGTTCTTGAACCGTTTCATCACCGAGGCACGACGGATCCCCCAGTTATCAGATGAGTTGAAGTTTAACGCCTTCGTCGCCACTCTGACGGCGGTAAATTTTTTCAAGCACCTGTCGCACTAGCGCCCTCAAACCTTCCAGGAGGCAGAGACCATCGCCCGGGCGTACATCACAGCTGAGGAGGCTAACAAGGAGGAGCGACCCGAGTGAGCGGACCGGCCCCCGAAATCTACCAGGACGACTGTTGGGCAAAAGAGGGACGATGATAGCCAGCACTTCCCGAAGCGCCGAAAGTAGGAGCGGCCCCCGCCGGGGACCAGAAAGGACTACAGCAGAACGTCTCTTACCCCTTTGAACGATAGCAGGGCCAACATGCTGAT
>JAOVVI020004053.1:1277-18179 GCA_028571085.2 Nepenthes alata | reverse complement strand
TGTTTTTTATTTAAAAATTTAAAAATAGATTTTTCTAATTTTTAAATTTTAAACTGAGATTTAAGATTTTTAAAAAATAACAAAAAGGTATTTTTTATAGTTTTACTGATTATAATATAATATTTATTTATAATTATTTAAATTTTGATTATATAATAATATTTTGAAAATATATAATTATCAAAATATTATTTCATAAATTTATAAAATATAAATATTTATATTTATTGAAAAATAAAATTTTCATCCATCTTATAACAAAAATTATTTATATTTTTTAAATTGTTTTATTTGAACTAACATTTTATAAAAATTATTAAATTAATATAAATTATAATTAACTATTTAAAAATATAATTATTAATATAAAAATTAGAAATATAACATTTTAATCAATATTTAAGTTATTTAATAATGATTATATTTAAATTATTATTCAATATTTTTTGTAAATCAATGACACATTATCTATCGTTAATTATATCTTATAAATCTATCTATTTTATAGAAATCCACAATTATAAATTGGTGAATAGGCATAGCATAATATTTTTTAAATAATTTTTTATTTTAGAAATATTTTAATAATAGACAAATTGATAAATATTCTCTCACCCCATGTTATTTCAAGGGTGTCTATTAAATATCTTTAATTAAAAAATTATATCACATGATATGATATATATTTAATAATTTTTTGAAAAGTTATAATTTTTATTTTTCAAACAAGAAAGAGAGTTATGATAATTATATATTTATAATTCTTATAAAGAATGGTAGATAATAATAAAAGGAGAAGATTATTTTTTTAAAAATAAAAGTATATTTAAATTTAAATATATCATTAATATTTAATTTTATACATTTAAATTATTAAATAATTTAAAATATAATGAAATATTTCTCAGACTTGGGAAATGGAGTTATATGGCATATTAATTTGTTATTATTATAAGCTGGTCTTAATTTCTTTTCTTATATAGGTGGTACCACAAACCCTAAATTCCCTTATTCATTAAGAAGCCTCAACATCTTTTTTTTTTTGAAGTATAACAAAACTTTATTTATAAAATGGAGAAATGAGATCTATAAAAATTGATATTAAACTCTTTGCCTGAACCCATAAGAAGATAATATAATAACATTTAATCTCAAATAATAATCACAAAAAAAAACACAAAAATTTATTTAAAAATCCCTTTTAATGATAATAAGAGAAATCATAGGGTTATAACGGAAAATATTCACTATATGATAAGTTTAATTATAAAAAATTTTAATAATTTAATCATATAATATTTTATAATGAGCAATCTAAACAATAAAAAGTATAAAAACAAACGAGAATAAATCATCTAGCATGCCTTGTCAAAATTGAATTTGGATCCAACACAGTCCAAATTTAGATAAATATTTATAATTGATAAGCTATATTAGGTCAAACTCTATTTGATTATTATAAAATTAATTAATAAAATTTTGGACCCTTCTTAATTATTTTGATAGTCTGTGAATAATAATTTGCCAAAAAATAAATGTCATATAATTTCATTTATTAAGTATCAATTAGTATGGGCAGTTAAATATCATCATATAAATCGATGCCTCATCAAGAAACTTCACGTTTGTTTACTTCAGTGTCTAACAGATGTGTATACTATAAGATGTTAAAATTTATATAAATAATTATTATCATAACAATTAATAATAATAAGAACATTAATAATAATAATAATAATAATAATAATAATAATAATGGCCCTTTGTGGTTTAATATTTCACAAGAACTGTGGTTAATAAGTTAAGTCATCTGTATGAAATTTAAACAACATAAATACAATTTTTCATAATCAACATAAATTCAAAACAAATTTAATTCAACCAAAAATATTTAATGAAAATTTTTATTTTAATTTTATATTATTCTTTCTAATAGGTGATGTAACAACACACAATAAGATACCGTTTGCATCAAGAATTTATTTTATTAAGCGATGGGATTGGTAAACCCAACCCAAAAAAAAGTCCATGAATAAACTAAATACCCAATAAAATTTAATATAATTAAAAGTTCAAGAAACGTCTAAGCAGACCTCAATCATCAACCTTTATTAATTTAGTTCAAGGACGAGTAGCTCAATAATTCCAACACATAAAGCAAGCCCATGTGCCATACAACTTATCATAACCGGCTGAACAAATCACTGTAAAATAATTGTCTCCTTTTTGCACATGGAAACAGCCTACCATAACCAACAGTACCCATCTTATCTTATTTGTGGGCGGTTGTCACTAAACAAGAAGTTAAAATCAACGTTTATTCTATAAAATAACCCTTAATCTTAGAGGAGGAGGGGAGAGTTTGAGGAGGAGAGAGGAGAAAAGGGGATTATATACTTTATCCAGTCATTCCAGGCTGGCATTGTCCTTTAAGTCCTCTCAGACGTCATCTCTCCTACGAAGTCGTTAAACCCCTCATGAGTCCATCCAAACAAAGGATATAAATCAAGGAGATCTTCCATTTAAGTACTCGGCCATCTCACAGGAGAATCCCAACAATACTTGGACAACCATACAATTTATAATAGTGCTAACTATTCAACATATTTTCGTATCTTAAGACGCCCCTCAACAGAGAGCATATATAAGCTGGCCCACAGTCGGACACACCTCTAAACCGTTCATCAATTGAGCACATCAAAACGCTTAATCCACTGATATATATATCATCATAGTATCTTTTCATTATCTTGAAAAAACTTTTGACTTGAGCGTCAGATAATATACGGTAGAAGTAATTTTCACCATTCTCTAACCTCGTTTTCAATTATATTACACACGATTCAGGTTCAAATAGACAAGGATTGGATTTGCTCCGGTTCAACCCAACATAGAAGATTTAACAGCTCCTTCACCTGCACGACAATCAGGATCCGGAGACGCAATACTAATATTATAATTAATATTTTTTTATTGATCACATTAAAATAGATTCCCTTTTTAAAAAATAATAAATTAATTTCTATTATGCTAATCTATAATTGGAGAGCCTACTGTTTTAAAACATAGATATATTTAACTTATCTTAATAAAAACTATTCGATATTAATCAAATAATTATATTATTTTTTATTTAAAAAAGTTAACTTTTTAAATAAAAATATTTTAAATATTTAATATTGATCAAACGATTATGATTCAGTGAAATTAAATCAACACTTCTCTTAGAAGGATAGACATCCCAAATTCATGCTAATCCTACTATAATTTATACTCCGATTGGATCTTATTAGCAATGAATTTCAGATTTTGGTGTTGGTTTGTGAAAAATATTTATTAGATAAAATGTATTTATATCATAAATAAAATTTTGGAATAATTTCCACCTCTTCCTTCTCAAAATATTTTTTGATATTGGATAGATCTAAAAAAAATTAATTGACCAAGAACAATAAATAATAACAGCCATTAATAGTGATAGTATTTCCAATTAATTGTGATAATTTATTATTGAAAAGATATGCTTGTTCATATTTACTTGATTATTAATTCAATCAATAGTTGTAAAAGCCTTATCAATCCATTGGTCTTTATTCTAAAAATAAAACGAATAAATCAAGAAAACATAGTTATTCTTGGTACTCCTTACTTATTAAATAAATACAAAAAATATTGTTGGGTCCCAATACTTGGGCCTATAACATGCGGCTCCAAAGGAAGGCCCAAAGACACATCCGCGGTCCAAGAAAATAGGCTGGCCCAAGAAGCCCAATTAGTGACAAGGTCCGAGAGACCCATTTAACCTATAGGAGCATGATCACGCCACAAGGGGCAAATGTCATCAAAAAAAACCCCAGAAACATTCGAGAACCCTAGCCCAACGAATCCAAGGACTAGAATAAGACCCGGAGGGCTTTCAACGGACGAGGACAACCTTAACGTCTTCGCATAAAGAACCAAAATGTACGAGCATGCCAACTCAGATGATTCACTATGGTCAAGAAGCGCGCGTCATCATGAAAGATCCAACGGCTGCTGACACCCGTATCTGTAGGGTTGGCATCCCTGACACGCCGTATCCGCAGAACAAGCGCCGCACCCACAGAGCTGGTGACAGGTGTCCCTGACACGCCGCACCAGCAGAGCAGGTGGCAGGCGTCCCTGATATGCCAGTGCCACGTGTCCTTTCCAAACGGTATAAATTTTTTTCTATAAATATCCCCCTCTAGGCAACAGAGAGAGGATTCTGTAAACCATTTTCTGAGCTCATATTGAGAGCAATTTTCTAAGAGAAATAAGAGAAAAGAATAGAGAAGGATAAAGTTCCTCACACTTGTAATTCTCGGTGGTGACAAATCGAACCACCAAACGCCCAGTTGTACTTCTCTTCTGTAATAGTGGAATCTCGCGGACGCCCGTCCGTTATCGTGGTTTTTTCCCTTTGTAGTCGAAAAGGGGCATTCCACGTAAAAGACCTCGCATTCAGAGTCCTCATCCCCCTCTTTCTTTCGCATTCTATTTTGTGTTGCGCTTTCCCGTCCGTCTTGAAACACGTAATTACGCTTGAGCCTTGATCACTTGGCGGCCGGAAGAATAAGACGCAACATTGGCGACGTCTGTGGGAAGCTGCTGAAAGTCTGCTTTCCATTTCTTCGCAAAGATTACACGAACACCGCAACAACTTCCACTCTAAAATCTAGAATGGTAAACACGACGTCACAGGTGAGTGCACCCGCTGGGGTCGTGGCCGAAAACCACCATGACCCAGTAGTTAGGGGCATGGCGGCCTGGATAGAAGGCATGTTCAAATCCTTCAACATGCTCTACTATAAGATCGATGAGCGAATGAGAGGAACTCCCTCCATGGCCTCCCAGGCTGGAGCATCCGATGGCGGGGACAAAGAAGGAGATCCCCACGAGAAGCCGCCCACCCGACATGAAAACCCGAGGACCCAAGTTGCCTCCAGCAGCAGAGCCCCGCGGAGGGTGGAGGGCCACCCGAATCCTCGGGTCCGAGAAGGAAGCCCAGAAAGGCATACTCTGAAGCCCAACGGAGCCGCCGCGGGCACAGCGGCCAAGGGGTGGTTCCATGAGATGCTCCCCCGCAAGGAGCTCCCACGGCCCCCGAGCGCCGTGCAGTTCAAGAACCTTACGAGTTGAGACACTACCTCAACAAAAAAAAGGCAACCGCCCCATTTCAAGTGGAGGAGAGGCTAGAAAGGAGATGGAATCGGGTGCTCAGAGAGAGCGGTGGAGGATGGGCTAATGCGCTCCAATCCCCATTTTCCCCGAAAATCAGGACAAGGACACTTCTTCCAATATTTAAGATGCCAAATCTGGAGGTGTACGATGGCAGTGTTGATCACATGGATCACCTCAACCATTTTCATGAGCATCTGAGCCTTCAGGGACTGGACGAGACCACCATGTGCCAGTGCTTTCCTTTGTCTCTAAAAGGGGACGCAAGGGTGTGATTCTACGGGATGTCGACGGACTCCATCCGTGACTTCAACAACTTGGAGACAGTCTTTCCGTCTCAGTTTGCCTCCAACAGAAGGGTGGAAAAGAAACATTGGCACCTCACTCGGATCTAGGAGGATGCCAGAGAGAGTTTGAAGGGATTCCTGGCCCGATTTGTAACAGAAGCCAGGTAAATTCTAAAGTTGACCAACGAGGTAAAGCTAAATGATTTGCTTCTCGGCTCTTGAAGGAGGTGTCTTTTTTAAGCACCTCTTCCACAGGGGTCCCCAGACCTTTGTGGAGGTCGAGGCCGGGGCCAAAGCGTACATCGCGGCCAAAGAAAGATGAGCACCCTCCTAATAAGGCGGCGGAAGGAAAAAGAAAGGCCGGGGACTATCAGGGTCCCGAGGCAGCGAAGAAACAACACAAGGTCGAGTAGAGCGTTCAGAGAGAGCAGCGGCCTGTGCACTTCACGCCATTGAATGACGACAAGGGATGAAGCCGTCAGGGGGACTGCAGGCCCTCTGAGGGGCCCCTGGAATCCCCATCCCAATGGAATCGGAGATGCTACACTTCACCCAAATGTCATCAAGGTCTTTGAGAGTGAGGGACGAAGCAATCTCCTTTACTCCTGGAGCCATGGCAATAAAAGGCAAAACCTGAACGATGAGAAGGGAAAGAGAAACGACGACAAGCGATTTTGGGAGACGCTAGGTAAACGCAGAGAAGAGAAGAAGGAGGAAGGAAACGGAAGTGAAAAAGGGAACTTAAGAAAATTTCAAATCTGAAACAAATCGACCTCATTATGGCCTTGCCACGTGTCAATAGCCCATACGCAGAGAGTGGACGTGGGCTCTTGGCTTCCCAAGGCAATATCACCTCAATCAGGCATTGCATTTAATGCCCTACAGAATCCCAAACGGAGGCGCTGGAAAGGTCTCGGACTTAAAAGAAGCTCTGAGACGGTTTTTTACCAAGCGTTGTGCCACATTTCCTCCGAGGACTAACGCCACGAAAGGCCAAACCCAAAGGTGGACGACCATGATTCTACTTCCTCAGCGATGTCCTCCTTAGGCCATGGCGCACACGCGGACAGACTGCCAGAGGAAATGGTCAATCTCCCAATGGAAGTAGCAGCGTCATGCCAAACGGTCGAGGACCTCGAGCCCTTTGCCTTAGGGGGCTAGTGTTGGGTCCCAATACATGGACCCATAAAATGCGGCTCAAAAAAAGGCCCAAAGATATACCCGCGGTCCAAGAAAATATGCTTGCCCAAGAAGCCCAAGTAGTGACAAAGGTCCAAGAGGCCCATTTAACCTATAAGAGCACGAGGACGCCACAAGGGACTGACGTCATCAAAAAAAACCCGAGAAATATCCGAGAACCCTAACCAAACGAATCCTTGGACTAGGATAAGACCCAAAGGGCTTTCAACGGATGATGACAACCTTGACGTCTCCGCATAAAGAGCCAAAATGTCCGAGCATGCTAACTCAGATGAGTCACTATGGCCAAGAAGCAGGCGCCATCATGAAAGATCCAATAGCTCCTGACACGCCGTATCTGTAGGGTTGGCGTCCCTGACACTCCGTATCTGCAGAGCTGTTGACAGATGTCCCTGACACGCCGCACCAGTAGAGCAGGTGGAAAGCGTCCCTGACAAGCCAGTGCCACGTGTCCTTTCCCAACGATACAAATTTCTCCCTATAAATACCACCTCTAGGTAACAGAGAGAGGATTCTGTAAATCATTTTCTGAGCTCATATTGAGAGCAATTTCCTAAGAGAAAGAAGAAAAAAGAAGAGAGAAAGATAAAGTTCGTCACACTTGTAATTATCGGTGGTGACAAATCGCACTACCAAGAGCCCAGTTGTATTTCTCTTCTGCAATAGTAGAATCTCACCGACGCCCGTCCGTCATCGTGATTTTTTTCCTTTGTAGTAAAAAATGGGCTTTCCACGTAAAAGACATCGCATTCAGAGTCTCTTTCTTTTGCATTTTATTTTGAGTTGAGCTTTCCCGTCCGTCTTGGAACGAGTAATTCCGCTCGGGCCTTGATCACTTGGCGGCAGAAAGAACAGGACGCAACAAATATTTATATACTTATTTATATATTTATTTTTATTAAAACTATCAAACTCAAAATTAGGAGAAAGTGATAAAAGAGAAAACAATTAAAAAAATTAAAATTATATCAATTTTTAACAATTTTAATTCTTATAAATGTGTAAATAAATATATAAATATCATTACTCTTAAATAAAACAAAATGCTAATTTCTTTTCAAATTTAACCCTATTTTCTATTATTCAGAAAAATATTTTTTATTAACTTGTTTTTTATACAAGCCAAATACCCAAAAAATACAATAAAAAAAATCCCATGTACTCCCAAATATGGAAAACTTCAAAAAAAAAATCAATAAAAGTAAATATTTGTTAGGACTTTTTTTTTTTGGTAAGTACATTTTAGGAATACTTTTGAGTCAGAAATAAAAATATGAATTAAATACCCATTGAAGCCAAAAATTATGAAAAACAAAAACCAACAATTACAAAACTGTTCCTCAATCATGAATTATCTCATAGAAATCAAAATAGACCAAAAAAAAAAGGAAAAAAGAAAAAGAAGAAGAAAAATAAAAAAGCAGTGGCTTTCTCTTCCATTCTAGCTCTTTGCAGCCTGCTTTTCTTTTGCCTTCTGAATCTTCAAAACCTTCTTCACAATCTTCTGCTCTTCCACCAGGAAAGCTCTGATAACCCTAGGGAAAGAAATACAATAACTGATCGTCAAGCCTTGCATGATCACCATTACCTCGGGCACAAAACCATGCAAAAACTAACCTTTCCCGGACAGCTCCGCCGGACAGCACACCTCCGTAGGCACGATTTACCGTCCGCCTGTTCCTGGCTAGTCTACTCCTCTTGCATTCGGCAGGTCTCAGATGCGGAATCTGTTGATCAAGTGGAGGCATGTCAGAAGGCGTCGGACCGGACGGAGAGCACCCAAAATCAGTCTTTCAGTAAGATAACATAACAGCTTCCAAAGTGTGAAAAAGGGCCAAGAACATGCACAGAATCTGGTCATCACACTCACCAGTTAACATTGAACAAAAGAACATTGCACAGAAGATTTATGTTTGATCAGCAGATGGTTGCATGAACTCCAATGGTGGAGGTGACCAAAGGGGATGAAGTTGACAAAGAAACAAAGAGAGCAACATTTATGTTTTCCCATCGAAAGGCATATACAAGCTTGTTGTTTTATGCAAATCGTGATCAGATTATTATGCAGCATAGCTAAGCTTCTACTTTGTTGGAAATATTATTTTCTATCTTTTGTTTTTCAATTTCTGTAAATATTTTAACAAGTTCATTTGTTTATTGATTATAGGCATTCAATTCCCATAAATCTATTTAGTATATTTATTTGTAATAAATTAAATGATCAAAATTTATTTATGATAGCTCGATTCATAGTTACCAAAACTCATAAAAAATCATATATGGTGCAAACCAATGTATTTGTGAGAAGCCTATAGCTGTTGCTCTATCAGCTTAGTTCATTTAAATTAAACTAATAAGTCAGAACTCAAATTTAATTTTACCCAGGCCGTATTAGCAATTCAGAGTCTAAATCAAATAATAATTTATTTATGATATTACCTATCCACATATTTGTTATTAAGATATGAATAAATGTCAATGACACGTTATTTTTTAACAATGATTATTTTTTAATTAATATAATATAATTAGTCCGATGGATTAATAGAGCATTCCTTATTTTTACCATCCGATAAAATTTTTTGTGATTTTATTTTTAGTGCCATAGCATTGTTACTTGGGATTTTTATCCTTATAGTTAGTAATTTGTTCTAGTTGATTTTTCATTATAGTTGTTCCATTAGTTGGGTCCTTTATTTTTTTGTCCATGAAAACTTAGACAAATCCATAGATTTACATTAAATTAACAATGCAAAACATTATTAAAGTTTGCTGGGTATAGCGGCCACCGGCCTAAGAGGAAGGTCCGTTAATGCTTCGACCCATAATTGAATAAAGTCCTAGCCAGCTCATATAGCCCGAAGTGGTAGATGAGTCCGTCAACCTTGTCCGGACAAGTTCACTTCCTGTGTAATGACATCACTAACTCTAACCGACTGATACAGACAACATCATTTTCTTATCTGGATAGCTTAACGGCCTCGGATGCCAGTTTAGAATCATCAGTTGAACGGCATTCTCTTATCCATCCGTATGATTCCATGGGCAATTAGCAGAAAGATCAATCCCCCCTTGACTCTATATATATCCTTCATTTCCAATAAGAAGAGGGAGGATGGACGACTAAAAGCCCAAAAGCTAGCAAGGGGCAATTTTAAGACGCTTTGAGCGCATTCTCTCTCTTATTAAAATGCTTTCTATTAAGCGCACTTAACAAAACTATTTTACAAATATTCTCACTTTGCATCATCTCTTTCTTTCAACAAATAAAGATTATTGACTTGAGCGTTGGTGAATATACCAAAAAGTGAGTCACGCCAATCCTTTGACCGTCTATTTGTTGTATTGCACATGATCCAAATTTAAAGCATACAGAGACCGGACCCTCTTTTAATCATTTGAACCAGGTGAACCAGTATTTGGCTCCATAATTCGTATTGAAATCCGGGTTCAAGGATGCATCATTGGCGCCATCTGTGGGAAACAACTAAAAAGTTCGACCACCATACTCCTACAAAGAACAATGCGGTGAACACTCGAGAACAAGTCAGTGTACCGATTAGAGACGCCGCCTCATGTAGCAACTGTCCTCCTATGGGCAGTTGTGTGGATGATCATCCCGACTCTTGTGTACATTGCTCTTGTGTACATGCACTCGCAATGAGGACAATATCTCTAAGGCCGTCCAAACCATTTGCATATAACTGGACGAGCGGCCGAAGGGAGCTCCATCTTCCGACTCCCAAACATCAACATCCAAGTGAAGGAAAAGAGGAAAGAAGCACTCCACTGAGAAGGCCCGTCGGCTTGAAGACCTTGGGACCCAAGCTGTCTCAAGCAACAAGGTCCCAATGCACCTAGAGGGTCGTCTAAGTTACAAGACCTGAGATGATAGCCCCGAGAGGCGAACTCCTCGTTATTCCCGTAATGATAGGGAGTCATCATACCAATGAGGAGCCTCTCATAATACATACCCTCCGAAGGTTGTGAGCCACCTAACTTTTCATGCTATTTAGAACCCCTCAGAATTAAAAATTTTTCTTAATGAGAAGATGGCAGTTCCTCAAATGAAGGAAAAAGTTTAAAAAATGTCACAGCATGTTTTCGGAGGGGACGCTGGTGGACGAAAACTTGTGGAGATCACCATTCACAATAGAAATCCATACAAATCCACTCCCTTATAAATTCAATATGCCGGCTCTGGATTCTTACGATGGGAGTACTAATCCGATGGACCGTTTTGACGATTTCCACACTCTCCTGAACTTTGAAGGCCTAAACGAGGTTGCAATATGTATGTTCTTTCCCTTAACTCTCAAAGGGAACGCTTAAACTTAGTTCTATCGGTTTCAGCCCAACTCAATTTGGACGTTCCATTATCTGGCCGATGACTTTTTATCACAGTTCGCCTCCAGTCGAAGGAAAAAGAAGCAACCATGGCACATTACCTGTGTCAAGTAAGGGTCAAACGAAGGTCTGAAGAATATCCTAACACGATTTATGACCGAGGTTCGGAAGATACCCAAACACACTAATGAGGTGAAGCTGAGTGGCTTCATATCAACTCTAAAGCCTTGGATTTCATTAAGCATCTGGCCCATAAGGACCCGTAGACCTTCCGAGAGATCGAGGCCATTGCTTGAACTTATATAGTGGCAGAAGATGCCCATAAGGCAAAACAATCGGACCGTGTAGACAATTTTCACCAAATGACAGTCGATTGAAAGTGGAAGAATGGCGATCATATGAGATCCCGTGGGCCCAGGAAGCAGCCGAAGGTGGAGCCGACAGCACGAAGGGAGTTCATGCCCCTGAATCTAACTTCTTTAAATGACTATCGTACCAACATCTTGATGCAAATTATGGATAAAAAATTCTTTAAATGGTCGAAGACATTGAAGAACCCGAATGGATGGGATCAATCAAAGTATTGTTACTACTATCGATGCAGGGGTCACAATACTGATGTCAAAAGCTGTAAAAGGAGATTGAAGACTTAATCAGGAAAGGTGACCTTACCCGATTTCTGCAAATATCAGGACAGATCTCCAGAGATATAGACGGGGATGAAATTGAGCAGCCAAGAAACCGAGTAGCAACGAGGCCATTAACATGGAAACAACATGACCACTGCAGAACAACACCCCGAATTGCCCAAATTTGGCCGCCAGCCACAAGTGGCCAATGGTAGAAGTTAGGGATTGCATCATTAGTTTTAATAACAACAATATCACTCGTATATCCTCTCATCATTCTAATCTCTTAGTTGTATCTACTCTCATTTCTGATGATGATGTAGTTGAAACGAGTGCTTATTAATAACTATAATTTTGAAAATTGACTTTATCTTAATACTTATTTTAAATTGGGTCTAGAAATAAGTTAGATGAAATCCACCAAGAGACTCCTGTATGGGTTGGACAACGAGCTGATACCCCTTCAAGGGATCGTCCAATTAGAAGTCATGCTGGAGACTTATCCGAGGACTACATCGAAGATACTTTCCTTCTTGGTAGTGGGCCTTCTATCGATCTATAATGCCATCATCGACATCCCTACCTGACTTCTTTTGGGGTAGTAACCTCAATCCCACATTAAAAAATAAAATTTCCCACTCTATACGACATAGGAGAGATCTTTAGCGATCAAATAACCGAACGGACATATTACTTATCTCAGGTTCCTCAGACGCCTTCCAGCCAATTAATCGAGGACTTCGACATCCGTGACAAAACCATCTTGCAACAAGCCTTGTTTAGAGAATCTACAGATCAGATCCTTTTAGATCCTAATGATCCAAAGAAATATCTTTAAATAGGAAGTTCTTCGCCAGAATCCCTCCGAAGCCAACTTATAGTTTTCTCCGACGAAATTTTGACGTTTTTGACTGGACACCTGTTGACATGCCAAGAATGCCGACTAGAGTAATGGTCCATAAACTGGGCCTCGGCCTCGTTTATAAACCTATTCGGCAAAAATGAAAAAATCATTCGGTTGAGAAATTGGTTGCCATCCTTGAGAAAGTGAAAAACTGCTCGATGCTGGATTCATCAAGGAGGTCAAATACCCAGACTGGTTATTTAACATGGTCCTGGTCAAGAAAAGTAATAGATAGTAGAAGATGTGCGTCGACTTTACGGACGTCAACAAAGCATGTTCTAAGAATAGCTTTCCGCTACTGAGGATTGATATGCTCATATCCACGTCTAGTCATGAACTATTAAGTTTTATGGACGCATATTCAGACTACAACCAGATCTAGATGAGCTTAGAAGACGAGGAGCACAAGTTATTCATGATTGACAAAGGGACATACTGTTATAAAATAATACCCTTCGAACTAAAGAATACTGGTGCAACTTACCAACGGCTTGTCAATAAAATGTTCGAAACCCAAATTGGACGAAATATGGAGGTGTACGTGGATGGCACGCTTGTCAAAAGCAAAGCGACCGATGATCATATCTGTGATCTGGATGAGACGTTCAATGTCCTCCGAGCACAACAAATGAAGCTCAATCTGACAAAGTGTACGTTCCGAACAATCTCGAAAAAAGTTTTGGGTTTCATTGTCTCATATTGAGGGATTAAAGCAAACCCTGAAAACATTAAGGCTATCCTTGACATAAACCCACATTGCCTGTGAAAGAAGTTCAAAAGTTTACTGGGAGGCTATCAGCGCTGTTCCGTTTCTTGGACAAGTTAGCAGAGAAGTACTTACCCCTTTTCAAAACCTTGAGGGGGAAGAAGGCCGCTAACTTTCAGTGAACGACCGACTGTGAAGCTGCGTTTCGAGAACTAAAAGAATATCTCTCAAACCCATCCCTTTTACTTCCCCTCAAGAAGGTGAGATGTATTTTGAAAACCCTTGACCTCGTTTAAACCAACAATCAGCAAGGGACACCAGCATAGACCTTGCACGTAGATAGATCTTCAATGTAATTAGGCAGTAGACCTAAGAACTCCTAATTGGTCAAAAATAAAGTAATCAATAACTCTCTAATTTTCAACGACTAATAATGTCGCAGAGTATGAGGCATTGCTTGTCGGACTCAGATTGGCCAATGAATGTTCAACCAAGAATCTGATAGCTACAATGACTCGGAACTAGTCGTCAAGTATGAGAAAGTTTCGAGTCTTCCAACCCTCAATTGTCCAAGTATTGCTCCAAAGTTCGAAACCTGATAATGACGTTTGACAGTATGGATGTGATCTACATCCTAAGGGAAGAGAACAGGAAAGCAGACCGACTAGTAAGGGCCGTAGCAATTAGGGACCCTAAGCAGTACGTACGAGAAATGTGTAAAGTCCTCAAAATTCCTAGCATAGATGACCTAGAGCTAGAGATGATGCAGATATAGGATACGAAAAGTTAGATGACTCTTTACAGAAGATATTTGTCCGACGATACACTACAAGAGAACTTAAACGAGGCCAAGCCCGTGAAAAAGACAGCAGGTTGATATACCATCATGGATAAAAAGTTATATCGATGTGGGTACTCCGTCCATACCTATGAGTTTCACGCCAGAAGAAACTATGCGCTGGGAGAGGTACACCTCGACATTTATGAATCCCATGTTGGGGGCAAAAACCTCGCTTTCGAGGTCATATGACAATGTTACTATTGGCCTACCATAAAGCATGACGCCATGGGTTTTGTACAGAAATGTGAAAATTGCATGAATCATGAGACCCTTACCCATCAATTACATATAGAGCTCTGAGCCCTGTAGTCACCATGGCCATTCGCACAATGGGGGCTCGATATCCTATGACCCCTGCTAGTTGCATCTGGACAGAGAAAGTTTGTAATTGTCAAGATCGACTATTTCACAAAGTGGGTTGAAGCCATCCCTCTGGCTCGGATCACTGAACAAAATGCAACAGAGTTCATCCGTCAGAGCATTGCATGTAGATTTGGTGTTCCATAAGTTATAACAACCGACAATGTAATCCAATTCACCAGAAAGAAGTTCACAAAATATTGTGCTAATTTAAGGATAAAGTTGGTTCACACATCCGTCGCCAACCCACAAACCAACAGACAAGTAGAAGTTACCAACTGCACGCTACTGCATGGTTTAAAAATAAAGCTTGAAAGTGTTGGGTGCTCATGAGTAGATGAACTGTTATCTGTATTATGGTCCCACAAGATGATGCCAAAGAGCCAATGAGACACCCTTTAGTCTGTGTTATGGGATCGAGACTGTCATTCCAATAGAGATCAGATTGTCCAATCTCCGAGTCGAATGTTTTGACCCACTCAACAATTCTCAACCAACTCGAAAAAACCTTGACTTACTTGAATAGACTCGGGACTTGGCGCGTTTGCGAACGACGGCTTATTAGTAACGGATTGTCCAATATTATAACAAGAACGTAAAAGCGCATTAATTTAAGCTAGGAGACTTAGTCCTACAAAGCATTGAAGCTACCGGCAAGAATACTGATCAGAATAATCTCTAACCCAGCTAAGAAAGGCTTTTCCTTGCCTCGGCCATTCTCTAAAACGGGGTGTATAAGTTACGCGCCTAGAATGGCAAGCTTGTCCCTAGGATATGGAATGCTTTTCACCTCAAAAAGTGTTATCAGTAAATGTATGAATGTCCAAGTAAATTTAACATGCATCATTTGGAATGCTTGTAAAACATGTTACATTTTATCAATAAAATGATTCTTTATTTGTTCCTTATTCATGTGAGTACTTATTTATCATTTCATAAAATTACAAAATCTAGGATGCCTCTAATTCAGATGAGGTCCTTTCACCTGCCTCTTAAACCATCACTCGATGGTCAATAAAACACGGTCATATTATCAAGCGGCCCAAACAAGATCAGATTTTAAAACTTGAAAACCATTTCAAGCGGCCCTCATGAGACCAAAGGCTAAAAACTTATGGGGTTTCTTTAAAGCACGAATGCAAAGACCTCCACCTAAAAGAGATAACATTGTCAGCTGACTATGATCCAAAAATTTAAGTCAGACACATTAAAGCTATGATATCCTCTGGCATGGCCGAGAGTCAGTAGCCACAAGTGGACGGCGACTTAAGTTACCTCAAGAGCCCGGAAATTAAGTCTAAATGCCCGTCTTGCTTATATGTGTGTATATATATATATATATGTGTATGCATAAATAACAAGGAGAAAGAGAAAGAAGATGAACACAGATATGACAATATAATTTTTTTCTTTTACAAAAATAATAAAAGTATAAGATACAACATTTTATCCTAATGAAGAGTTGTCATGAGGCTGTGAGGTCTCCAATAGATGCTCCCAGGACTCCACATTGTCTATAGGACGGTATAGGACATCTAATCTAATCCAAGCGCTGGTATTTCTTGGATAAAATATGAAAATAGGAATGCTTGAAGCTACCATCTTAATAATGTGTCGACAAAGGCTAATATCGTCCCATCCCAATATTTATGCTCCATCACCTGTCTGATATCATTCAGACTAATGGAAGTCTGAAACTCGCTTTCCAATTTGAAGTTCTGGTCACGAAGAAGAGTGTACTTCTACATTTCAAACAATTCGTGTTCACGACAAAAAACACGCTTCTCCACAGCCATAAACTTCTCTTTCTCAATATAGCTTTGAGATAGGCGATCGACAGTGAAGATAAGACGATCAGCCAGTTCTTGAGACTGCAAAATAAGAACAAGTTAGAAACTGCAAAAACAAACAACAAAGGAACTACGAAGAGGCTTGACCAATACCTTAAAGAAGGATAAGCTCCCAGTGGGAGCATCATTTGTAGGAACCTCCAAAACTTTTTGGACTTCTGGCTACAATTACTCTAAAGCGGCCACCTCAACAGCCTCACTAACTCCTTCGGCAAAAATTTCCTCTCGGACCTCAAACGTTGGGGGATCAAAACCAGATGCTCCAACTGCTCCCTTGGATATTGCTTACCCCTCAGCCTTGGACGCAGGAGCCTCCAAGCATGGCATGTCTGCCATCTTAACTCTTCCTTTGACCTCATCCTAATTTCTAGACTTGGACGCTGGGGGCTCGGAAGAAGGTTCTTCAACAACCTCAGCAGGAAGTTCTGGGACGACCACCTCTGAAATATTAGCCTCTAAAACCTCAACTTGAGGCACCTCCTTGGCCTCCCTAGACTGAGTCTTGCTGATCGAAAAAGTACCCTCGACAAAATTAGCATAAAGGTTAGGCAGGGGCTCCTCGGATACAGGGGCTCCTCG
>JAOVVI020004052.1:0-18179 GCA_028571085.2 Nepenthes alata | reverse complement strand
CAACCACCACCTAGTGACCCAACACCACCACCATCACCGAAACAAACTTACCCAAACGCTCAAGCCGAGACCGACCCAAAACCCTAGCCTCCACCATCCTTCAGAAAAACAAAAAAGAGCAAGGAGTAGAGAGAGAAGTCACGAATCGAGTTGAGCCGATTCTTCGTTTGCATCTTCATTGTCTTCACGTCATCACCCTCGTCTTCATCTTCTTCGTCTATGTTCGTCTTCGTCGTCGTCATCGCCGTTGCAACCGCCGCCTCTCCTCATTCTCTCTGCATCTGTGCTTTGAGGCCGAGGAGGGTAACGAAAATAGCAGAAACAACGAACGCGTAATATAAAAAAAGAGAAAAGAAAAAAAAACAAAAGAAAAATATCAGTGAAAGAGTAGCATGAGAAAAAAAAGAGAGAGAAAAAAACAGCAAAAAAAAAAGTAAATAAAAAATACAGCCGATAAAATTCAGACAGTAGCAGATCCTCATCACAAGACAGTCTCAAACAAGTGGATCAAATCATCTACAGTGCAGTCTCAACAAGCGGATCAGATCATCTCCAGGTGTGTTTAATCCATTTTCTTTTTGGGCAGCATATTTTGTTTATCTTTAATAATATTTAGTTTTATCCGCGTGTGTCATTGTCAAAAAAAAGCAAAAAAAAAAATCTTCTACGTCCACTCACTACCTTTATACTTGACACACCCTTATTGCAATTGATTCTTGCTTTATCATTTTAATAGATTAGTAATACTGGTTTGTATAATTTGAACCATACAAAATATCCAAAAAAAAAACTGTGATTGCCTCATTTACATACACTTGCGAAGTGGTCGCATTATTATCCATCATACCCTTGACCTAATCATGGATTCTAACTAGTTAGAAACTCTCAATCAACAAAAAGCCCAATTAATTTCCAGTCGACAACAATTACAAAATCACATGATTGCCATTCAAACTAACTTGGCCACTACTCATCAAACAAATTTAGATCTTGCCAATCGAGTTGCCACTTTAGAACTAGGGCTTCACTCATTAGATGCTGAAAACTCTGATACATCCCATAACAAGGCTCATCGACGAAGGCAAAACAGACAAACCTCTCGTAGACACGATCACAGACCCCAATTCTATAATCAAAAGCAGGATCCAGGCGACCATATCTTTAAAAATATCAAAATTAACGCCCCTACTTTTGATGGCTGCTTAGACCCTCGAGTTTTCACTCAATGGGTCCGGGATATGAATCATTTCTTTGAATGGTATGACATGTCAAAAGACAGGAGAGTTCAATTTGCTAGCCTTAAATTGACTGAAAATGCTCAATTATATTAGGAAAGTGTTAAGAGCCTCCTTATCAGGCATCAGGCCGCCCCTGTTCGGAGTTGGGCTGAAATGAAACGACACTTTCAAGATAAGTATTTACCCCGCTCCTACAATAGCCACTTGCTCGACCAGTGGAATGCCCTTCAACAGAATAATCGATCCGTAACTGAGTATGTAACTCAATTCGATGATTTTCGCATGAGATGTCACATCATTAAGGATGAGGCCATGACATTGAGTAGGTTCCGGCAAGGATTACGCGAGAATCTTCGAAGAGAACTTGTCCTACGTGGAGTTATGACTTTGGACCATACATATAATTTGGTCCGAGACTTCGAATTAGTTACCAGGACAACGTATTGTCAACCCACATTGCACACTCCCACCACAAATTTCAAGTCTATTTTAGGACCCCCTTTACAGTGCTTCAACTGTCAAGGCTTTAGATACATTTCTTCCAGATGTCCAAGTAAAGCTTTATTAATTGATAGACAAAATAAAATAAATGAGAAACCCCTTAAAAAACAAATATATGAACCCAAGTTAGAGGAATTTGATAACTTAGATGGCAATGATATTGACACATTTGTGGGATACCTCAAGACTAACTCCTCTAGCCTAAACTCACAATCATCCGTCCCTGATAAGCCATTTCTAAGCATTATATGATGCACAATAACGCAACCAAAAGCAGTTGACGATTGGCGTCGTTACGCTATCTTTCATACTTACATTAAGGTAAATGCGAAGGCTTGCAAGATTATCCTAGATAGTGGTAGTTGCATCAATGCAATCTCCGCTAATATCATCCCTCGTTTGGAATTAAAAGTGATCCCACACCCTAATCCATACAGCGTTTTTTGGATTAATAAATATTCTATATCCGTTAAAGAACGTTGTCCTGTACCCATTCAATTTTTAGAGTACAAAGATTACATTTGGTGTGACGTTATACTAATGGATGTGGGTCATGTCATTCTCGGGCTCCCTTGGTTATACAACTTGGATGTCACAATCAAAGGTCATTCTAATTCCTATTCTTTTGTTCACAAAGGCAAGAAAATTCACATCCATCCTTTATCCCCCAAAACCGATGACTCTCAATGGAACAAAGGTTGTGGTAGAGACAAAATGATTACATATCATTAGTCTCACAGCATGTGATCGTGTAATCATCATCAAGCCTATTATGTTTGCTGATATTGTCCTCGGAGCCTTTTCAAAACTATTAGGTCATATCTTCGTACATCTATGATGGCCAAAATATTTGCACCACATCTTCATAACTTACATATCAAGATTAATATATATTTGAAAACAAGTCATGCCTCAAGTCAATTTGACACTAATGTGCATAAAATCCATGTTGCCTTTTATATTGGAGGTTCTGTTATGGTTTGGATCATACCACAGCGACGTCTACATGGGACCATTTCAATATTGCATACTTGTAGTGCTAGTCCATTTAAAATTTTACAACTGTTTGGGTCAACTGCATATATTATTGATATTTTATCTACTTTTGACACTACCTTCTATGTTGATAATTTTCTCAGTTTTCACCTATCAGTTGATCCCTTTGACGTGCCCCCTGACGCACCAAATATTGCATATCAACTTATTTCTACACACCTCTCCACCCTCCCGGCACACAATGATAAAATTGATACTATTTAGATGAGCAACTTATGCCTCCCAGGGATGAAGTTGTTTAGCGCTTCCTTGTCAAATGGATTGGCCGGATAGAGCCCGAGACTGCTTAGATTGCTCGCGAGCCACGCCACCAATTTGACCCCGATATATTGCACCTCTATCAGAGTCCGTAGGAGTGCACTTTTCAAGACCCAAGCCCACTTCCTTCCGGAGATATTGGTCGCTCCGTCAGCTTTCGGCCCCCCTTACACGAGTCTACCACCGTCCCCGGAGGGTTGCCCAACCGCTCAACTTGTGGTTGAGGGATTGATTACTAAGGTTAACTCGACGGGGTCGATTTTCCACCACCCGAAGAAAATTGATGCGGACATCACATCAAATATTTTAAGAGATTTTAGAAGATATTATGATTTTATTGGTTTTTATTTGTTTTACTTATTAGACAATATTCTAATTTAATTTTATTGTGTTTTATTTTATTATGATTTTATTTTATTGTAATTTCTTATTTTTAGCAATAGATAATTTATTACCAAATTATCTTAGACCTAGTATTTCTCTTTATAAAGACCATATACTCTAATTTTGAATTATTGATGAATAAATGAATATTTTGAGAAATCGAATGTAATTGGCTATTCTTGACTTCCCCCTCTCCCTCTTGATTTGACCTATTTCTTGTCTTTACCCCTCTAATCTTTATTTTTGTCACTACCCCTCTACTACTCTTCTCTCTACTTTTCCCCTCCTCCCAACATCACCAAGGTTGTTCATACCAAGTCTATGGAGAGTGGCAAAAGGCAATCATTGCTGAGGCCCAGACAACCCATGCATCGCAGGAGGTGGCAGCAGCTCAACCCCACCTCATGAGGGGCATGGAGCAACGAGTGGTGTTGGAATAGATGGGCTCAAACCTCAGATTGCGATTCAAGGGTAGTTTCAAGCTTTGTTGGCAGGTGGCAGCCATGCTCGTTCCTAGCATTCCATTGGGTCGCCTCAACATGCCAAACTCGACACACTAACGTTTCGGAGATTGCGATTTTGACACCACAGGAAGTTCTAGGATGACAACGGCAGCCTGCCAAAGGTGACAATGTTGATGAGGGATCTACTGAGCTTCCACCATCGGTTGATCCATAGGACTCGTGTATATGTACCTTTTTTTCACCTCGTGTAATTTGTATGGACAATTAGTTTAGTAAAAAGCTTGTTTCTTTTTTTACTTGTGTCTTTTAGCTCCCGCTGTGAGGCTTTCTTTGCATGGTACTTTCTCTTTCTGTGTGGAGTGTGATCCTCCAATATGCTTGTCTTGATAGTCTCAAAGATGCCCTCAGCCAAGTCGAACGGCTATCTTGGCTGGACAGGTTGAGCTTCGTTCCAAGGTCTTTTGGTTGAATGGGGCTTGGCCCACCTTGGGAAATATAGCTTCTTGTGTATATTTGCATTTTCCTTGAGGTTTCAGATGGAACAGGTGGTTTTCCATCCTAGACTCTTCATATCCACGTGGAGTTAGACATGATAAGTCCTAAGCCCCAAAGCCTTAAGGAAGCAACGATGTGTTATCATCTTAGTCAGCATATATTATGGTACATTATGGGTATCGCATATAGTGAGATTGCAATTATTGTACTTGATTATATATGGTACATCATGGGTAGCGCATATAATGAGATTGTAATTGCTGTACTTGATTGCATTTCCTTATTTATCCAAGGATTAGTTGTCTAGCTTAATTTTAAATTGATCGTATATGACTTGTATATATATACATCCATATGATTAATGAGAAAATATAGAAAATATTCTATTTTCATTCTAATTTGATATCAGAGATACAGGAAAAGAATTCCCACTGCCGCTGCCCTCTTCTCTTGTACTAAAACCCTAACCCTAATTTCGGAATTAAAGAAACCCAACCGCCGCAAGCTTGGTTGTTGCTATGCCGCGTATAGCCACTCCTAGCCATTGTTACGTCACTCAACATCACTTCCAATCACCACTGTGGCACTGCTGCCGCCTGAAGCAAAGCTACCCTGTCTTCCATAACAAATGTGAGTATTCCTGATAGCAAGAAGTCTCCTATTACGGTATTTGTTCATGATATTTCCTCTCCAACAACTATTAAATTGAATGGTGCAAATTATTGTGCTTGGAAATGCATATTGCAGACAGAGAAAAAAGGATGTATTAAAGGGAGCACAACTGCACCAGTAGAGGATGATCCACGCTATGATGAAAAGGAGGTTGAAATGTGTTTGTTAGGTCTTGGCTTACAAATTCTATGACTGACAAGTTAATGTCTCATTTTGTGTAATGTGGAATGGCCATGGACGTTTGGGATGCTATTAAAGATATCTTGATGTTTCTACTCCTCTCAAGTCTGAAAACTGATGAAGAAGTCCCTCTAATCACCAGCAAGAATATCACTCTCTTACTAAATACTATAAGGAGTTGAGCTCTCCCTTCATGGAACTTGATTACCGACAGCTCATTAATATGCTACATGCCTCTGACATTGAAAAACAAAAGAAGAGGACAGTTGAAGATAGGGACTGTGCTTCTTACAGGTCTTGATCACAGCCTAGATCAAGTTAGTAGTTGAGTTTTGGCCACCTTGCCGTTACCAAGTCTAAAGGAAGCCTATTTACTAGTCCATCGTGAAGCATGAAGCATAGAGACGAGCCACCATGGGAAACAGAGGCCAGTTCTGTTGCCTTGGCACTACTTACTCAAACACAACCACGGAGCCAACAAAAATTGCACCGGTCACGGACTCCACTTCTCGATATTGCACTCACTGCAACAGCAGTCGTCATACAGTACACAAGCGCTGCAAAAAGCATGGGTATCTGAAATAGTATAAACTCAAGCCAACTGAAAGGAAAAACAAGAAATTTGCCCAGATTGTGGTCATTGACACTACCTCTGCCTCTCATGCCATGCAATTACCCTCAATCAATTCAGGAGCCACTTATCACAAGACTAGTAACTCTTCCTTGTTTGCTTCTCCAACACCCTCCCATATTAGATCTGTTCAGATTGCTAATGGGACTTCTTCCATGCCGATTTCAAAGGACTGAATCTGTCCCTTTCTCCCACATTCTCTGTCTTCAGTCTTACTAGCACCTAATCTCTGCCTTCTTTCTACTAGCAAATTTAGAAAGCATTTAAATTGTTCGATAACCTTTTATTCTACTCATTGTGTGTTACAGGACAATCTTATAAAGATGACTATTGGCATTAGCAAGGAAATTCACCATTTGGAAGGGGCACAGAATCAACACTCATCGGTTCTTTCATGTTGCAAGGGAGGTGGCTGATAAAGAGAAGATCCTTTAATGGCATTATCGATTGGGATATCCATCTTTTCCATACAAATGGTTGTTCCCTCTATTATTTCATCATGTTTCAAAACAGTTGTTCCCTCTATTATTTCATCATGTTTCAGCTTCTAATTTACGGAGCGAACAATGCATCTATGCAAAATATCATTGTTTACCTTTAAAAATGAGCTCTTGCAAAAGTCATATTACCTTTACCCCTGCTTATACTGATGTTTTGGTTCCCTTTTTTACTCCAACTACTTCAGGCCATAAATACTTTGTATCCATCATTGATGACTGCACTAGAGTGACCAAGTACTCGATAAAATACAAGACCTTCGTCATACATGTTATCCCTCAATTTGGAAAGCTAATCGCCACATGCTTCTGCATCCACATTCAAACCTTCACTTTGACAATGCAAAAAAGTTTGTAAACCACTACATGCCTACACAACACAACAAAAAGGCAAAGATCAACGTAAAAGCCAACACATTCTCAAAGTTACTTGGGCCTTATGCTTTCCTATGCATGTTCCCAAATGTTTTGGGGCTAAGGCTAATATCAGCACGGTTTTCCTCATCAACCAGATGTCGACTCACATCATTGACTATCAAACTCTTTTACGATTGTTATCCCAGTTCTATCCTATTCCTCTGCCTTCAATATTTGTCCTAATGTCATTGATTATGTTCATGTGCATCCTCATGAAAGGGATAAGCACGATCCCACCATGCCGTCAAGTGCATCAACCACCCTAGTTCACAAAAGGGTATAAATGCTTCCATCCCTAAAGGAAAATGTTACGTCCCACTCCATGGATGTTAGTTCTACAAACAAGAATCTTATTTTTCTGGGTAGGTGTCTTTATTTCCTCTTCCAGGGAAGATTCACAATAGGGGAGAGAACAAATAGAAGAGAAACAGTCATGGATTTCCGAACAAAGAGAGAAGCTCCAAACCCATGGCAATTGAACCTAGCAATTCTCAACAAGTGAGGCTTCCACTAAGTCTTCCGAACACATGAACGTTGAACTTGAAGAACAAGGGGGCATGGCTAGTCAAACTATTCCAATAGAGCTACACGAGGAGAAACAAGAGTGCTACCAACATGTTCCCTCAAGGCTTCGGTACAAAAGATACAACCTTACCAACAAACAATTTTTCAACGACATTTTCAGATGTACAAGTCTCTTCCCCTTCAACATTTGAAATTACAACCTTGAATTCACAAGCTAGTGATAAGGGTACAAGATATCTCATTCATGACCAAAATGAAACCAAATAAGTTACGATTCTCAAAATTATCTTTTCGTCATAAGAACTATCTCTTATCATCATCTATCCGAATCTTATCTGGATCTTGCCCTTTAGTTGTCCTCAGTCTCTTTTCCATGTCATTTTGAGGAAGCCCTTAAAGATCCCAAGTGGAAGTCATTCATGGTAGCCAAACTTATGGGATGGAGTAACAAGAGATCTTCACTCCTATGGATAAGATAAACATTGTTAGTGTCATACTCTCCCTTGCAGCTAATATGGAATGGCTATTGAGACAGTTTGATATGAGGAATGCCTTTCTCCATTGTGATTTGATCGAACAGGTATACATGGATTTTCCTCCAGGATTTTCAACAAAAGGAGAAGAGGTATACAAACTAAAGAAGGCCATTTATGAGTTAAAGCAATCACCAAGGGCATGGTTGGTATACTAAGCCACGCAATGCAAAAGTATGATGTTAATCAAGATAGAGCATATCACACTCTATTCTTTACAAGCAATATGGTAAGGACATCCTTTGCTTTCTATTTATGTTGATAATATTATTGCTAGGGATGGTAATAGCAGTAAAATACAGAAGCTTCGGAGCTATCAGGACTTGGGGGCATTCAAATGCTTCTTAGGCATAGAAGGATCTCTGTCTAAGCAAGGCCTCTTCCTTTCTAAATAGAAATACACACTGGATGTCTTATATAAAACTAGTAACTCCGCTCATGAACCCCTAGACACTCCCATTGAGGTAAATCATGGCATGTCTATCTATCCCAATCAGATTCCAACAAACAAATAACGATACCAAAGATTGGTTGAATAATTGATCTACTTGACACAACATGCCTAATTTATCATATGTAGTGAGCAAGGTAACTAGTAAGTCAATTCATATATAATCCAAGCAACCAATGCATGACTGTAAATCATTTTCTAGCTTACCTTAAGTCTTCTCCAAACAAAGGCATTATGCTCTCCAGACATGAAAATCAAGATATTATGGGTCACATGGACTTTGATTTTGCTAGAATTAGATTGGATAAGAAATCTACCTCAGATTATGTCTCATTTATCCAAGTAAAGATCTATTCCCCACCAAGTGATTCACATAATTTGCTTCACTGAGGCACACCCATTAGCAACAGATGTCAAAGAATTAACAATAATCCTTCTAGAATCAATAAAGTTCAAGCAACCATCCTCAAGACGGTGTGTAACCAAGGACAATCCACACAATCATCACATCTTGCTGCAAGAATAGTTCCAGGAAGACTTCCGCCTATAGCACCGAATATCAGCGATTCCAGGCCGATATGACCACAATCAGGTGGCCATTCAACACCATTTATAATAGGATGAATTCAAGCCCAACAAAGATATTATCCTCTCTTATGCTCTTCATTGAATCTACCTAGAAAATTCAAAGAACTAGTGAATATCTTGAATAATTCTGAACATCACCGTTGAGGATTAAACCATATGTATCGTATATCACTTGCCAAAACTATGAGGGACCACTACTCCAGATGCACCGATTACCCAATGCAATATTAGCCACATTCCTTCAAAATACATATAGCATCTTTAGTGAATGACATAGGAACAAAAAATATACCCTACAAATTAGTTTCGCAAGCAATTCAGCGAGAGACAACACTTTATCAACCCACTTTTGCACTTCAAAAACGAAAGTCCCTTTAGCAAGGAAACCTAAATTCCCAACCACGGCTCTACAAAAATATTCAGCAGATTGTTTAATGACATTATTATCAACCATGAAAGTGAATGAATTCTCAGAGTCACAACTCATGGTAACATGCATTAGCATTGTTTTAACAAATGTAACTTTTCGTCACCTAATTAAACAACCACCATCTCTAGCAATATCAACCATCACAAGGGGATAAAGCCTACTCATTCAATTGTAAAATGAGCACCAAACATGACAAGATGGTCCCTATGGAAGACATACACAGCTTTAAATCTTTAAATTGTGGTGTCGTGGTGTCATGGTCATGGCCTGTAGCAAGCAAGGTGAAGCTGATGTGGCAACTAAAACTATAAATTGCTAGCACAAACTAGAACATTGCTAAGAGTTTTAAGACACCTAAAAAACTGTAGTATTTTTTTCACAAGTAGAAATTTTGATGCCTTTTTTCATTTTTATTTTTTTAGTAAATAAACCTTGTTTTTAATGTAGATCATGAATTGTTAATTTCAAATACTTTTGATTGAATTTTAAATTGTGACATAGATCTTTGATTTATATGTTAATCTACCATACGAAATATTTTAAATAATAAAATCATGTGCTATACATGAAAACAACCAAATAGCATGAGCATATTTACAAAAGATATGTGACTAATAATTAATTCAATATTAAGCAAGAAAAGTCTACCTAATAGGAAAGGTAATATTCATTTTTATAATAGTTAATCATCTCAGTGACTCATCGTAAGTGTTTGAATAAGGATACTTTGTGGCACAATATAATCATATGAATCATAAAACTATAGGTAGCATGCATAAAGATATCAATATCAATCACTGCCATATTGGAATGAACATATTGTACAACACTTATCAGTATCGAATTTATTGGAAGGGAAATGGTTTCTGAGAATCATAAGTTATAGGTAAATATATGCCAGTATACCAAATGCATCGGCCAATATATCATGATATAAAACTGATATAGCAACATACAATGATTTTTTATTGGTATCAAGAAATATTGGTATTGGGCCCTTAATACTAATATATTGCTCATTTGTCAATATTTTCATCCATGGTGGATAGTAAAATGTCTCATCACTAGATCCACACAAAAACTTCATGAAATTGAGCCCACTTAATTTAAATTTAGAAAAAAAAATTAATTTACATAAAGTTTAGGTGGAAATTCCACTTTCCCATTGTTATAATAACTTTAGTTAATGTTAGGTAATCTATTAACTTAAGAAAATTTGGCTCAACTAATTTAATTTTAAATATATCTGAACATTTAACCATTTGAAAAAGGGTAGGTGTTTATGAGTTGTCCTCAAATTTTCAAGATGGCAGGTGCTGATGAGCAGTCATCCATTTCCCAAGTTGGCTGGTGTCTATGAATAGTAACCCATTAACAACGAATTTACTATTAATTTTTTTTCACCATTCCCAACAATAATATTCCCAACCTTTTCTATAAATTCTTAACAATTATTTTCCAACTCCAAAAAAATCAGATAATCAAAAAAATTGGTGGGCTTTTATGAGCTATCCTCAATTTCCAAGTTTGCAGTGCCAGAGAGCAGTCCTGCATTCCCAAGTTGGTGGGTAATTATGAGTTTTCATCCAATCTCAAATCATTTACTTCTAATTTAGAACAACTCATCCAGTGCAACCTTAAGCTCAAGTGGTTTCATCTCCTTTAATACCCTAAAAACTATGGCTTGGCCAGGCTTGCTAATTCCTCAAATGAGTTCCAGGCTTGTTATCATATATAGAATATATATAGAATACTCCTAAATGTAGCCCTTTTCTTATATACACTACCACCAGACCTGGCCCTATATCCTTCGAAGTCAAAACTCTCCTCTCCAGTGAGACTAATGCACAAATCCATTCATAATTATGAAACTGGGAATTAATGAGACAAACTAAAACTTTATAGACACCCTAGCTTTTCTAAGAGCTAAATTTGCTTCAATTATTAATCTCTTGCCTTCAGCCTGCCCCTGCCTATTACTTTTTACCTAAAAAACTCATTCCCATTCCCCACAACTAAAGTTCACAACAATAGCAGTCTCCAGTGCTCTCATAGTGATAGAGAAATAGAAAGAAAAACTAAAAAAGAGAGTCCGTCAGAGTGAGAAAGTCCTATCATCGCCTGAATGCAATCACAGATACCTTCTGTTAGCATCAGTTCTCTAATTGCCACCCACTCTGATGCCAACCCCATCACCACTGCTTGGAGGTCCGAGTTCCCCTGGATGTTATGCGCACAATGGTTCTGACTTACACAGTTATTACTTGAAAATGATTCACTGCAGCACATCAGATTGGAGAGTCTCAATCCAGCTACCAACTCAGATCTTTGAGTCCACCTTCCAGTTTTAAGGGCCCTCTTCCATCCAACATCAGCTTTTTATAGATTTAGAGGGTGAAAGAAAAACAAAACAGAAGAGAAATAAGAAAAGGAAGTAGTGGGTGGAGGAATATACCCAGTATAGACTGATAGGATTTACCCCGTACTGGTCCAACGACCAATACAGATGCCATTCGGCACAGCTGCCCAATGTTGACAAAATTGAGGACTTGACATAAGCTATCTCTATATGATGACATGGTAAAACATTATCTACTTAACTCTCCACACTGCTAATAATATATAATCCGATAACCATGAAAACCATCAACTTTAACACAGAAATTTAAACAAATAAAAAATAACCACCAGAGAAACAGTCATGTTATGTTGTATGCTATACCGCTGCATCTGTTCCATCTCAGCTTTTTTACGTGCAAGACCTGCTGCTGTAAATCCAAAAGTATCAAACTGTGATGACATGCCGAAAAGATGGCCTTCCATTTCCTAGAAAGTGAAAACAGCTTAAACCCTGTCACAACCAATTAGGGACATCTAAAGACTCAAAAAATTTTAATACTGCATAATTATTGTTCTCAAACACATCCAGAATCAACAAAAAGGACAAATCCTTTTGTTATAATCATGAGAAAAAGAGTGTCGTCACGACACAAATATATACTGTACAAGCCATAAAAACACACATCATATACAAAGAAAACGCAAAGATATACTGTACAAACGATAAATACACACAACATATACAAAGAAAAATCAGAAAGAAACAAACCCCATAATCATAAAAAAATAAATAATTCGCAGGAGAAGAAAAAGAAAAAGGTCTTTTCTTGTTTGCATAGAAAGCAGCTTCTCAAAAGATTCTAACAGCCGATAACCTTCCGCGGCAATGCATTACTATAATAAATAATTGCTTCTATTGAAAGAGTCCGAATCTGACACGCAACAACACATAAGTGGCATATTAAAACAGGAACTCTGGAAAATAGACTTCTCCATACTAAGATTGAGAAGGCACGGTCTTCCATGCATTTGTTAACAAAATAAGAGCATGGGAAAGTGTATTTGCTTGATGACTAACAAGGAAAGAAATGCATGGATTTCTAAAGGTTAGAAAGGACCGTCCAGTATCCTAGACAGTTGGAAAAAGAGAATTTACTTTTGGAAAGGGCTTCGTAGGAGAAGAAGATAAAGAGTTTCTGGATGAAGGTGTCTCACAACCATTTACCTGATTATTTGGAGGGAAAGAAACATGAGGTCCGTGAGGGTGTTGAAAAGTCTACACAGCCTCTTAGATGGTTTTCTTAGAAATAGAGGGCCAATGCTAGAATCACACTTAGCTTGCAGATTTGTTGATGTTTTAAGGATTTATATGTCGCAGGGTTTTCTTTTTTTTTTTTTAGGTAAACAGGATCAAGCTTTTTAGTGATTTAGATAAATTAAGGTACATCAATTCCAGGTAATGTCCTGGATGGTCCACATTCTACAATGATCACAACAAGAATAGCCTAGCTCAAATGCTGGAAAATCCAATCAAAAGG
This sequence comes from Nepenthes alata, assembly GCA_028571085.2. NCBI lineage: Eukaryota > Viridiplantae > Streptophyta > Magnoliopsida > Caryophyllales > Nepenthaceae > Nepenthes > Nepenthes alata. The sequence goes on along the minus strand of JAOVVI020004052.1, from coordinate 4,981 downwards.
AAATCCTTAATTGAATCCTCCAAGGCAACTGTTCAGAGTACCAAATGTCCACCCCTTTAGTATCATGAGCACTTTCACTCTGATCTTATTTTTGTACACAATTCTGCTGCATGATATGATGCCCAGTTGCACTAGCCTATCCTACGTCATAAGCTTCTTACTAGTTGTAAGCCAACTGATAACTGAATGTTTAGCAAGATTAAGGCGACTACACACTGGTTTCCTTAAGGTACTTTTGGTTTCTGGGTTCTAAGCCTCTAATAGTACTGAGCTATATGAACCTTAGGTCTGCAAACGCACTAAGGCATGTAGCCCAGGACAGAAATCTGATCTCTTCACAGCCACAGCAACCTATCTCATAGAGTATCTTTTGACAATGCACATCTTATATACCTGGATGTTGCCCCCAAGGGCATCGTTATTTGATTAAATAATTGTCTTAGTTATCAGAACTAGTATTATTTGTTATATATATCACAAAGAGTATCACGGGAAATGCAAGTGCAGCATCCTGATTAAACTCTGCAAAAAGTTAATTTATTTCCTTAATCATCAGATGATCAGAATAAGAAATGTCAGGAGAACTAAAAGTGACATCCTAATCAGACTTCTTTGACTTTTTGCACTGAAACGTCCTCAAATTTCTCATGTTATTGTTCCATATACACTGCAACGAAAGAGAAATGCTGTCCCATAACATCTGCTCAACACAATAATATTTAACAGTAATTGACAAATAAATTACGTGTCATTATTAAAACTCATCAAAACAAATCCAACATGCAAATAAGAATGGCTCTTACAGTCCAGATTTATTTTATTTCCTCCACAGTGAATTGAAGAACAACAATGTGCAAAATCAAAGATCATTAATTAGCATCGAAAGCAGATAAATAGGTTGGACATTTTTTTTTCCCCCAAAAAACAATCTCCTCTGCGCTGTGGTCATCCAGCACTAGCATTTGTGAAACTATGGCTTTATGGTCCCTTCCATAAGAACCATGATCAAATGGTTTTTGTAATTGAACCTCCCAAGCACATGAATTCTCTATAATAGAAAATGGAAGGCTTGTTATTGACAGTATAACATGATTCAAACTCGCAGTGCAATCAATATTGATCAAGATCCATTAAAATTTTATATTTTGAAAAAACAAAGTTACAAAGATTGAAAAATAACGTTTCCACACAAACAGGTTGCCCAGGACTCAAACAAAACTGTGATGCACAAAGAAGTAATTGAACTCATGGCCACAAAACAAGCTAACCAAACCAATTTGCTGTAATACCCGATTCCCGTCTGATTTGATTTAGCATTGCCAGTTTATTTTGGGTTAAATTGGATATATTAAAAATAATTCTGTAATATGGAATTTAAAGGATAATTCGGAGCAAAGAAGCAAAGTGGCGCCTAAGGCACGCCCAACGCGCGCTTAAACACGAATTCCAAGTTGTGAACGCCAGAAGAGCACCAGAGGTAGCACTCAAGCGCCGATTTCAGTAGAGTCGCGCTCGAGGCACACCCAAGGCGGCACTTGTGTGCCCGCATGGTTTAGGCGTGGCACCTGACACGCACCTAAGCAGCGCTCGTGCGCCGATTTGCCTATATAAGGAGCAGCGCGCACTGTTCGGTCATTTTGCACGGGAAAAAAGAGAAAGAGAGAAAGAAAAGAAGGAAGAGAGAGAAAGAGGAAAAGTGGTAGTTCGAAGCATCCTTTAATCAGATCTGTTTAATTGGAAGTCGGAGCAAGCATCCTTATGCCCTATTCTTGGTCTATTTTTCATTTCTAATTATTTTTGTTTAAGTTTGGAGGATTTAATGTACATGCATGTTAGTTTACTTAGCCTATTTGAATTCCTCATGTATGCATGTCCCTTTTACCGGTTGTTTTGGGGTTTTGCTTTGATTTTACTAATATGTGAGGATTTCACTTGTTTTGTCAAAAAATGGGTAAATGTTTTGATATGTTATATTTATGTATGAGTATATTTATAAAGAAAAAGCTATGAAAACTTGCATATGGGCCGCGCATGTGGTATCCATCAATTGTTGATTCAGGTCGAGCTCTATCTTCGTTATGTGATTCGATATGTGACCATTCCCGAGGGGAAAGCATAGTGATTTGACCTTCCCGAGTGGAAGCTCCCTACTTTTCCACCAAATAGGAAAAGTTTTGTAATATGTGATATAGAGACCCTTCGCGGTTGTGTTTTTATGAAAACCATCGTAAAAACTTGAACAGAACCAATATATTCGAATATCCTAATATATCAGACAAACTTGAGGAGAACACCCATTCCACGAGTGACAAAAGATTGTGACTTCGTTCCCATCTATAGGGGATAATATATAGACGGCCTTGCCCATGAGTCTAAATAGTGGTGATATGGCTTAAAATTATCAGGAGTATATGTAACCCTTTCTCAAATTAGTCTTTCAATATTTAGTTCTCCAATTTGTACATGTTTTAGAATTTCGATATATTTTACCTGCATTGACATGTATTTGAGACTTCGATTTGGGACTCGTAGGTTTTAACCACAATTGGGATTCGGTTGGTCTCGTACAATTGGAAATTATGACCTTCGTTTTGGATTATACTTTTGAGTACAATACCACATTTGGACTTTCGTTGACCGAATTTTGGATTGTGATTTTAAGCGTTTTGTGTTTGTTTATCGACCCTCATCAGATTTTGGACACATTTGTATTATATTATATACTGATACTTATTAAGCTTTCATCTCACGTTTTTATTATTCTTATCCCTTCAAATTAACGGGTTTTGGATACGTTGTGGGAGCTTGGACGTGAATTTGATAGAAGTTTCGTCTATTTTAGTGAGTGTAGCTTGTATTCGGATTGTAATCGTAGCAAATGTAGTTTGATATTATTTGGAACGGCAGATAGAACGTTGATATTATGTTGCATTGTTAAAAAACAATGTTCAAATAAATTGACTAATTAGATTGTGAGGTATTTGTTTTGTTTTGGATCGGTGACTTTCTCTTGTGAGTAGCCACTTCGTCCTTACGATATTGTGGAGCAAATCATAGCTATTTATTTGTCCAGATGAATGGTCCGAGAGATCCTGTGATGGTTAATATTATTATCATTATTGTCATTTCGGGTTATGTGAATATTATGTCCAGCCCAAATTTTGGGTATTATGGGAGTTATTAGTGGATAATATTTTATGGTTTATTATATTTGTTAATAAATAGTTGGACCTATTTTGGTCCAGAACCATGACATTAGCCCTTACCAAGGGTGCTACACCATAGATGAAAATACCGATATCAATATTTAGTATCATTCGTGACCATAAATTGGTATTGAACTTGTAGACACAAAGTTCTCATGACCACACCAAAGTGAAACATATACTATAAATTGACCGACTTTATCATCTATTTACCTATTTGAGAAACTTTAATTAATTTTATCAATTTTAATCTTAATTTCCTTCTAGACCACTAAGAAATACCACAAACTATTTGATTTATGCATGTTTTAGACCTCTATAAAATATGTGAATTTAAACTTTTTTTGGAAGATTTAGGATATCAAGTATATCTAAATATATGAATTTAAGCTTCCAAGGAAAAAAATTAGCTGATACATATTAGTCACATCGGCCAATACAGTGATCTATTGGGATATTTTTCCAATATCATGAATTATCAATGTCCGGGCACCAACAATGATAACTATTGGTCAATTTTTCATCCATATGGTACATCTATGCTATTCAGTTCATCCAATTCTTTCAGTGCATAAACATCATACCTTTTTAGCACATGATACCTGAATTTTAAAAAATTCACAACTAAGACCTCTGAAGAAAACTAACAAGAGTGGCCATGAAAACAAAGTCGCCAAACTCATCCAAAAGTCAAGCTGAAAAACAATTCCGAGCACTGACATGATGTAGCATAAATAGAATATGTTAAGCATGCCATTTGCTACACTGTAAAATTAGATTAAATTGAGGGACAAATTGCAAACTGGAACTCAAGAAATCGAATGTCTTTCCATTGAGATAAACAAATAATTAGTGAGCCAATTGTGAAAATGTTCACTCATCTTAAATGATGCATTGTCATGCTTTTACCCTGAATAAAAATATATGTGCAATGTAAAGCATTTTCAAGGAACCATACACTCTGAGCTCAAAAAAAATTCAAAGCTTTCAGACTACTGTTGATGCAAGAAAGATCTGACATACTGCTTTCTCATCTTGGTCCAAGAAGTTCAAAATACTCTGTTGTTTGATTTCAGCTCTGTTCTTCCGCGATGATGTAAATGATTGTGGAGTCCATCCTGCATGAAAGTTGAGTTTAATGTAAGCACCAACCATAAACCACAGGCATAAGACGGAATCAGATCACATGGGCACAATCATACCCTCTTTAGATCCCACTGTGTTGTAATAACCAGCAGAGAACCCTCCTGTGAATGATCCATGAAACCTTCTCCTCCCATCTTCATCTCTAACCTGGATTTTCACACATAACCAAAGATGAAATAACAATAAGGATAAGATAATGAAAATAAAGTAAGACTGCTTTAAAATGCATCAAATATCAACAAGGAACCACGTATTGTACATATAGCAATTCGACCATATGGACAATTTAAGTTCTCTGATTCCTTCCTATTTTATTTTTCTTTCTTTTTTTTCTAGTTGGCGACGTCCCCATGCCAAGGTGAACAATTGCAATTGAATACTCGCCTTGGACAAAAGGCACATAAATAAAAACAAAATCACTAACAAAGAATACCAGAGCATTGTGAAAGATACACAACTTACCTCACGTTTGGTTCACTGGAATTGCAATTCTATTCCTGGCTAATTCCTCCGAGAATTACAATTCTCTTGTTTGGTTGGTCGGGAATAAATATTCCCAGGGAATATTTATTCCTACAAATCTGGGAATATCTATTCCCACATAAAAGGTGGGAATAGCTATTCCCTAT
>JAOVVI020004050.1:0-18182 GCA_028571085.2 Nepenthes alata | reverse complement strand
TTGATCGGAGGTGCGAGGGAGGGCGGCAGAGGACAGAAGACAACCGGCGGGGTGGACGTTGAATGGGGGTGGCCGGTGGTCATGGGGTATGCATGGTGGGGGCAACGGTGGTGAGTTAGTAGTGACTGATATCCTCAACCTTTTTGCAAGAATTTGATTATTCTTTTTTTTTCTGATATTAAATATTTAAAATTTGTTATAAAATATTTTTTTCTAATTAAGTAAGATAACAAAATTGAAATTATAATAAATTGTAAGGGTGTGTTTAAATTTAAGAAAGAATAAATGAAAGTAAAATAGTAAATATATATATTTATTAAAAAAATGATTTTTTTTAAGATTTTATTTTGATATGAAAAGGAAAAGATGATAATATTTTATAATTATTAAAAGAGAATATAGTTCTAGTTGCATGAGATTTATACGATAATGTATTTTATTTTATTTTATTTTTTACATTCTACCGGTTTCTAAAGAGAAATTATTTTTCTAAATTTTTATTATTTTAATATATATTATTTTCTTTTTTTTCAAAAATTTCATATAATCTAAATAAAAAAAACAATTTCCTTCTATTTATTTTTTCCTTTTCTACGTAATTTATTAAAACCAAATACATGGCAACTAAGTAAGTTATGCTGCCTACAAAAAAATAATATTTACATACCATATAAATATGTCATTAAATACGTACTATTATATTTTCAACGGAAGAAATTTACATTCTTTATAAATTATAAAACATACATCGAATATATTAAAGAAATGAGAGCGAATAAGATCGTGGCTATGAATTCGATCCATCCCTACAATGTATTTTCAGACAAACTAGAGAATATGGTAATATCTAGCTGAATTTATGAAATGAATCAATATCATCTCAACCGTGATGGATTAGATAAAAGAAAGCATAACATATAAATTTACGATTCTCATATATAGTATCGTATATGTGTGAAGGTAACCATATTGGAACAATACACTGGCATGGGTCAAGAATCCATGGCAAATATCAAAATTAAGAATAAATATAATGTTTATTTATAAAATAACGTTATCATATTCGGATATGTCTTAAAAAACATAATATATTATAATACATGGATGATACTACTTATTCATAAAAGACTTATCGCCATAATTCGTGTATTTATTTATTAAGATTGAGGATTGATGGGTTTTAATTATCACATTAAGTAAAATATGTACCAAGTGGGAGAATATTGACTGTTCAATTTAAAAAAAAACTGAACAATTAGCATTAATGGTCTACGTTTAGTAATCGTTTGCCTTAACTTTTCAATTAACTGTCCATTAGATAATTTGATGGTAATTATCTATTTATATGGGGTGGTTTTAGTTTTGTCTCTAAGCCAAATTCTCTGAGTATACACTATCGATAAGGGATTGAAGGCTTGGAAGATCAAAAACCATAAGTGGACATTTTCGTGGAAAAACAGAGTAGAGAAATAATGGTAGGAGGTTAATCAATCCTTAATTTTATTTTGGATTTTGGTCTTTTTATGGATGATTAGACCGGTTATTTATCTAACTATAAATACTATATATATACCATATAAATTTGTCGTTAAATAAATATTATAATATTTTTAATGGAAGAAATTTGCATTCTTTATAAATTATAAAACATACGAGGAACATATCAAGGAAATGAGAGTGAAAATGATCATGGCTATGAATTTGAGCCATCCTTATGATGTATTTTCAGACAAACTCGAGGTTATGGTAATACCTACCTGAATTTATGAAATGAATCAATAACATCTCAACCCTAACGAATTAGATAAAAGAAAGCATCGCATATAAATTTACGATTCTCAAAGATAGTATTGTATAAATGCGAAGCTAACCATATTGGAACAATACACTGGCATGGGTCAAGAGTCCATGGCAAACATCAAAATTAAGAAGAAGAAGCAGATTTAACCCCCATGTACATGCTTCTATCAAGAATGCTATTGGCACTTCTTGTGCTATCTAATCTACATCATCCCAAAGTCTTTGTTATTTGTCTGAGATCAGCATCCTCTTGTCCAAAGGATGAGTTTTTGTTTGCTCACTTTGATTCCTCATTCCAGATTCGCTAGACCGTCCAGCAATATTGGCAACACACATAGTTGATCACCACAAAAAATCAATTCAAAGATTCCGGCCCAATTCTCATCTCCTTTGGCAAATCCTTATTGCCAAAAGGATAGCTTTGCTTCATACATTGCTAAATACTAAATAGGCCATCTTCTCTTCAAGCTTGCTCAGCATTCCTGGAACTCGAGCCACCGCAACTTGTAGATGCCACCATTTTCCCCCTACTTAGAAGTCTCTTCAGCGACCTCAGGGGAGTTGCCATGGGAGACTGTGCTTCTTCAGCTGCAAATGGGATAGCTGAGGGAGATGACAAAGAGCACCCGTCACTCGGTATATCAATCACCAACCTTTCACTTAACCTTCCTGTATTAGTAGTCGGTTTGGCTGAAGCAGCGGCAGCAGCTGTAGCTGAAGAAACAGATTGGCCTTGCCCTTCTTCCGGAGGCAAACCGAGAAAGTTTACCTGAATTTGGTTACCCCAAAACAACACATTTGTAGGGAAAACTATTGATTCTGTTGAATGCCCAGCAAAATGTGAACTTTCTTCTGATGATGAATGGCTAGAATTCTGTCGTATTTCGATATTTGTTGTGTTTAATGAAGGTTGAGGATTCAGAGGGTTTCTGCAAAGTGGACATGTTGAATGGGACTGAAACCACTTATCAATGCAATCAACATGAAACCCATGATTGCACTTGGGTAGCTGCCTAGCTTTCTCTCCTTCTGATAGCTCACATAGACAAACAGCACATTCTAATCCTTCCTTGAAGTCTCTAGGATTGTAAACTACAATGGGCAATGATCGGAGGACCGAGCTCTCGAGCCCTTGTCTTTGGGCTGCAATTGCAGGTTGGTCTTCGACAGGTTCGAAGGCAACCCAGTGCCGGCGGAGCCTCCAAGAGAATATGACAGGGTCCTCATCCCTTGACCAATACCATTTGGCATAACAATGGAGAAGGAAGACAAATGTTACCACAATGAAGACGGCAATTATGGCGCCTATAGCGATCATGCCTGCTAGCTGAAGCACTTCAACTTCATTCAATGACTGAGATGAGTCGTCCATTGATCTGCGAAATCCAGATGAGATTTATGCTGAGATGTAAAATAAGCAAGAACAAACACAACAGCCTACTCGAACTCGAAGAATTCACCGAGGGGGCAAAACCAGGAAGAAAATTCAGTATAATCTCAAAAATGAGAAAAACACAGAATGAATTCAGTAGTTTCCTAGCAAAATCAAAGTGATCTCCAAAACTCAGAAAGAGTTTTAGCTCAAATTCTCAACAAGTAGAACTTTCAGAAAGGCCAAGATGATTACTCCACTATAGCCTTGAAAATTCCAAATTGAGATGGTTATAAGTCGAGAAACAAAGGAAATTTCTCAACCAATTTCAAAGTTTGACTAGAATTCTCGCAATTTCTAGAAATGAAGCGATACCATCATATAGAATTAATGGGTTTATGGAGTCAACGATCTACGGGTTTGGCCAATCAGAGAATTCCAAACCTAACGGTGGCGTTGGAATGTTGGAATTGGTCTTGTGGGTTCAAGTCAGAGAGAGAATAGAGTCTAACGAATCCATTTAAAGCAGAAGGGAGATAACAAGACACAAGAGGATTCGACGAAGGTGAAGTAAGCTGACAACACAGCCATTGAAGAATTCTGCAGTTTGACAGGAAAATTCAAAAGACCTTTGACAATGACATTGAAGAAGAGAGGATCTCGAAGATCAAATAAATGTGACCAAGTCAAAGAGAACGCAGAAAGTGACCATTTCCAATCGTCTAATGGCTCCATTGCTGATGCCATTGCTGATGCGCCCTCAAGACAATTCTCAGGCCTGTGGATTTCATAATTAAAATTTAAAATTATAATTCTAATTTTGATTTTGGATGGGATCAGATTATTCTCTTGAGTTAAATAAGAAATTATAATTTTTGATAAAAATATTAAAATCTGATTGAATTTTTAATTTACAGATGAAGCAAAAATAAAAAAATGGTTTTACTTCATATAAATAAATTTTTTATATTTATTTATATGAATGGTTTTATATTTATAAAAATATAAATAAATTTTTCAAAGTGAAAATCTTAAATAAATATAAATTATAAAAAATATGTATTATTTTATAAATATAATATTATTGAATGTTTTAGGAAATACTTCATACAATATTTATTTTTTAGTTCTAGGAAATATTTTTTATATAAATATTATTTTAATATTTTCGAAATAGAGATGATCGTTGATCGATCATGTCCAATTCAAATTATATAATTATTTTAAAAACTAAATAAAATAAAATCAATATCTTATCCATTTTCTTCCGATTGATTTGATTTTATATCTAATTTATCGATATCTCAATCTTAGAATTTGAAATTTTCTCTCCTAAAAATTATAAAAAATTATGCCATAATAAAATTTATTTATTAATTACTATAACTTACTTTTTTTCCTAAAATTAATCAAAATTTTTTTCTTTTTATTAAAATAAATAAATATTATTTTAGATTTATTCTACTATAAAAAATAAAATCATAAAGTTATTGACAAAATTGAAAAACAATTCTAGATTGGCTAGTCATCATAGATGGCCGAGGATTAATTCAAGGAGACGAGCCAAGACATATAATTTTTCCAAGCGATGATAAGTTATGATGGTGAGATGCAAGAAGGTGATTGAGTAGCTTGAAACTCCATATCCGAATGCTCGTTCCTCGTATGCCAAATTGGCCGGTGCTATCGGGTTAATGCAATTGGGTACACGGTATCGGAATAGTGGTACTTTTGTGGGTCCTACTGATGGGCCTTCTCGCCAAGGTTGACGAACGAGCAGTCAGTCCGGTTTGATTATGGCTACGGGGTGTAATGACGGACCTTGAACTCACACATCCGAAACTGCTTGGAGAAGTGTGAGTTGCAAATTTGAACAGTAGCAAATCGAAAAAGAAAAGAATGATGAACAATTGAGAGATGAAAGGCGACATAGGAAGCAGAGTTTTGAACGAATGATAAAAGAAAGATGGGTAAAATGGTAATAATTGTGGGAATAGTTATTCGTTTGATATAATAAATAAATAATATTAAAAAAAATTTGGTATTTTTTATTCATTGAAGTGAAAAAATATTTATTCCTTTTAAAATAATTAATTCATATAAAAAGAAATTAAATGTAGAAATAAATATTTCACTGATAATAAGATATGAATAAAATTTCTATTCTTATCAATCAAATATACAATTATTATTTGGCTATGCACTCAATGTGCCAAGTGGGAAAACATATAAAGGAGAGTGGACGAGGCCTCACGCAAGGAGACGATGACAAACAGAATTGTCACATTAGACGAGAAGCATCTTCCTCCTTGCAGCTCAACTATCCGAAATTGATCAAGCCGAAAATGCTCTACATGAATTATTAAGTTTTTTAGTCACTTCCTTGTGGATAGCTTAACAAATAAAAAGTCAACAGAGTTTCGCATGAGATCAAGTGGGGCACTTGAGGGGTGCTCAATCGATGCAAAGGCGCAGATTTCAGACTTGGTACACTCTCTTTGCGCTCAACAGGTACTCGAGTACGAAATTCAGAACCCGGTGCGCTTAATCCACACTCGCCGAGCGCTCGAGTACCAGTATGGAGTATAAAACGCAGCTTATGCATTTTAGGGTTATAATTATAAAATCTTTCTATATAATGAACGCCACACATAGAGAGATGAGAGAAGAAGAGCGAAAATGAAAATGGTCAACATCCGATCAAAGATCCTATTTGAATTCTACTCTTCGTCAATGTCCAGGTACGTCGTTTTGATTACTCTTTTTATCGTTATATTTCTCTTGTGAGTTGTCGAGTAGATTAAGAGGGGTAATATGTGGATTGAAAGGGAGCTGTAACCCGTAACTGGTACAATTTATAGTGAATTTGTTCAAAATTTATTACATAATTTTTTCCTTTGTTAAAAAGATTTTTCAAAATAAAAATCGTTATATATTATTTTTTTCTTATGTTCACAAACTTTGTGACTGACGATTGACAGAAGATTCGAGTTTATTTCGCTACGCCAGATTGAGTTTATAACTTTGGATTCAATGAATCCAACTCATTGATGAAATATCATTAAGCAAAGCAAAATCCAACACACTACAAAGGAAAATGAACTTTGGTAGCTACCAATTATTTCTATAATGCTATGCCATAGTTCAATATATGACTTCAAGCTCAGTGGGCATGGTAGTGGGTAGTTCAACTTTTCCCCAATTACTTGCACATAAAAAAAAAAAGATAAACCCAATTTTTAGATAAGTGAATTTATTCGAGAATAAGAAATTAAAAATTTTTAAGTTAATAAAAAATTGATTTAACATGAAATTTACACATTGAAATTGAAACAAAAAATATATACTTTTTTTATATATCTTATATTAACATCGTTCTAAATTTGCTAAAATTATAAAAAAGTAAGTCAACTTTAAAAAAAAATTAAAAATCAATGTAAGGCAAAATTGGGCAGAAGAAAATCCATTTTTCAAATTTACATTGGCAGCCTGCAATTATCAAGACAAAACCCATGTCCTAATTTTGAGCTTTCGAATGTCATTACACAACAGCTGTGATATTTGTCAACAAAATGCAGAATTACATGCACTCTGCATTTGATATGGATTTAAAAAAAAAAAAAAGGATGCATGAAGAAGAAATAAATATTAAATAATTTTACCCTCTTTGATTTTGACCACAAAAAACAAAAAATAAATATAATTACAAGCTTAAAATTCAAACCGAGCCATCAATGGAGTCTGGATTTTCAAATTGCCTTGATGAGTTCCCGACGGTTCTCTTGCTCATGTTTGATCGCTGCACCAATCGAACCAAATCTTGAACCACTTCAGACATCGGTGGTCGGAACTCGGGTTCCGGCTGCCACATGACAATGCACCAGTTAAGGCAAAGTAGGCATGTAGTAAGAGCAGAACCAACCAAGACCCACACGGTTGGATGAAATAAATACATGATACCAGATCCTGGGTATGTGTATTCCATTATTATTCCCTCATTTGGTTGGAAATTTTGGGCGGAAATAACTAACATGGGGGGGATCAGCCATTTTTTTTTTTAAATTTTCTGAATCTTTGAGAACAATTATCATCATCTTGCCACCATTAGTGCATCCAGCCAAGTCTGCCACCCACCACCACCAGCCGCCACCCCCGGTTACATCAAATACTATTCACAACTTAACAAAGCTATATTACCAGATAAACTAGTGATTTTCTGTGAAAACCAGACAATATAATAGTAATTTTCACCTCATTCCCAGGCATTAAATATTTCATTGTTACCTTATTTCATTCCAATAATAAAACATTATTACATAGGAAAAGGAATGAGGGAGAGAAGTGCACAGGAAAGGAATGAGAGTACAAATGTTCGATCAAAGTGGAGGAAGCCAAAAGATTCATTTCTATCCGTAGATCGCTTTGATTCAAACATGATAAACGATGATGATAGCATTAGGCCTCCTTTTCTTTCCAATATTCACAAACAAAGATAATATCACCTTTCTCTCCCTTCCTCAAAAACCAAACAAACACGCACACAGTTTTTCTTTCTTCCGTCTTCTCTTCACTTCATTTGCCTTTCTTAGCATTTTTATCTATCATGAAATGAAATATTGAGAAATATATATCGATATCAAGCCCTCGATAACAATATTTTTCAATACCACAATAAAATCGTAACGTCACTGTATAAGTTATATATCAATTAATATTTAAAATATCAGCTAATATATTCAATATTTTCTAATATCCGATTTGTGGCAGTCAAATTGGCCCACCTGATATGGCTAATACCTATTAATAAAACATGATCTAATGATTCTTACTTGGGGAATTATCAGAGTTTAGCTTGGAAGGTGTTTTATTATATCAGCGTGGCTCTACACTGAATCTACAACCAAAGTGTATCCAGGTAGACAGTACCTTCCATACTGCAGGTTTTGAGGAAGATTAGATATATACAATCTTATTGCTATAATAAAGACTTATTTTTGTTATATAAATTCATGACTTTTTGATCACAGTAGAACAACTTTATAATTGTGCCAAAAAAAACCACATTCAGATCCATAAAAGTGGGTCCATGCATCATCATCATCATACAGAAGCAATAGGGAAACCAAACTGTTCATGTTCAAGCATCGGAGAGATTAATACCTGTACACAAAGAGCAATGACATCCGCAAAGCGGGAAAGAGACTTGACTGGATAGAGATCTTCAAGTTCAGGATCCACCATTTTAGTCAATGCATCGATGTCGTGAAGCTGAGGCGTCGCCCATCGAACCAATGATTGCTCAGCCCTCGGCCTCGAGCTGAATGTCAAGTATGGTTAATTTTAGGAAAGAACCGGTTTCTAGATGGGTTATATGGTAAAAGTTTTCCAAATTTTTGAATTTTTTTTTCTTCCAAATCTATTCCCAACTCCTGAAAAACTTGCCAATCTATTAAACTGTCAGGAAAAAAAAAAACTTCTATTCCAATTAACCTTAATTAGCACCCTAATTGATGCTATTAAATTAGATTTAGAGAATTTTTCTTGGCATGAGGAAGGTGGCGGTGTTCAGGGACAGGGTGGTCATGGCTTTAATTTTTGGGAAAATTTGCAGTCCATTAAGTTGAATTAAAGTTTAATTAACACTAATTAGGATTTAATTCTAAAGTATGGGATTGATTTTTCAATATTTGAAGAGTCTGGAATATTTTTGCTACATAACCAATTTCTCGAATTCTGGTTTAGGTATGGAAATTTTGCTCAACCAACACAAAGAAAATACTCTTACCCATCAAATGGTTTTCGTCCGGTAAGAAGCTCTAACATGACGACTCCAAAACTGTAGACATCACTCTTCAGTGTGTATTGACCAGAATCAGCTACCTCTGGTGCACAAGCATTGTGGCTTATTGCCTACATGAGCAGCAAAAGAGAGACTTCTTAAGTACATCAAAATAAGCACAGCTAATGCTTTGTTGTCGTACAAGATGTGATTGCACGAGGTTCTCATTTCATAAGGTCTCGGAATGATTAGATATATATATATATATGTAGCTATTGCAATGTATACCATTGCATTGCAAAACAGTTGTTTCTGTTGTTTAAACCTGTAACTTTTAGGACGTAATGAAGCAACCTTATGGTTGCTCCAAGTGCTAATCACTCAACCGATAGCTTATATGAATCCAAGGAAAAAAAAAAGAAATATTTTTAAACAGAGAAAAGTTCGAAAGCTATAGACATGAAAACGACAAAGATTAGAAATTAAATTCCGAACATATGATTGAATGGTCAGATATAAATAGCTATAGCTATGTATAAATAAATAACAAAAATTAGAAGTTTTTATGGCTTGAACACGTGACTTTTAGGATATAATGAAGCAACCTTACAATTGCTCCAAGGGCTCACAAAAGAAAACACGACAAAAGAAATATTTTAGACAGACTAAAGTTAGAAAGCTATGACACAAAATCAACAAAAAAATCAAAATGTTTTAAATTCAAAACATAGGGTAATTTAAGATGCTAGAGAATTACCTGATTTGCATCTGAAATGAGGCTTGCTACCCCACTATCAGAAAGGTGGGGATTGAGCTCAGCATCTAGTAGTATATTCTCTGACTTAAAATTCTTATGAACAACAGATGGAGAACAAACTTCATGCAGATACCTGACAAAGATATTTATATGTGAGTACCATGTCAATCACAGAAGCCGTAGATGTACATATCAACAACAGGGTTCCCTAATATCAATATTTTCTAATACCATGATAATATCGTGATATGTTGTTGAATTGGGAATATATTGCAATATATCAGCCAATAAAACCCCGTCGGCTTATAATTCTAAAAATTTTTTTTCTCAAGATATATTTGATACCATAATAGATACCGATACCAATATTTTCATCCATGACCATAAGCGATTTGCAAAAGCAAGAAAAACAATCAGGGCAAACCCCTGCCCCACATCTTGGTCAACAACCATGAGAGCAGTGCGAAAGAGTCAGCAAAACTCAAACTAAGCAAACCAGCAGCCAGAACAGAAAAGCATATATGGAAAGAAAGACGTTCTTATCCTACTTACCGACCTCTTATTATCAAAATCTCCTTGCCTCACACAAGAGATGGTTCCATCATTTCTTTTGCAGCCCATCCATTATGAGTTTCATATTATCAACAATGACATAAGTTGAAGGCATGGATGAAAAGATTTTTATCAATATTGTTATTGATCACAGCCGGTAGGTATCGACTGTAATAGGCATACATCTCTCTATCGTACATCGCATTTTTTTTTCTTTTTACCACATTAAAAGTGAGTTGTACACTAAATTAACAATCTTTAATCATCTGTTCAACTGTTTGAGAAATTTTAGTCATTTTTATCAATCTTACATCTTGATATCCTCTGTCATTGAAAAAATCTCAAACTTTTGATATATAAAAGTTTTACACATTAATAAAAACAAGTAAATTTAGACTTTTTCAAAAATTTCGATAAGTATAGAGCTTCCAAGAGTTAAGCAAAACAATAAAAAATTGGCCAATAAATATTGATTGTATCAGGATATTTTCTTGGTGATGAGGCCTCCTGATAATGATATATATTGGCTGATATTTTCATCTATAGTTAAAGCCAGTAATTACTTTCAACCATGAGCCTCCAAACTCCTTAGCCAAATGAAAAAATATCAAATTTGATACCTAGATCTCCCATAACACAGATGTTTGACAACCCTCAACCCTTCTTCACCGCGCAATATTTAAACTCCTCCCGATAAGCATACAGCCGTATCATGATAGTTTTTTTTACCCTTTACATCCATAAGTTTCTCACCCTTTATCTAGGCCCTAAGAGAAAGACCCGGTTAAGATGTTAGAAGAGGTTCCTCACGCAATAATATAGGACAAAAATATTGTATTGTTTGTAGTGTTGATAATTGAGCGAAATGAAGGAAGCAAAATAGAGAAAGCAGATCCATATAACCAACATCGTTTAACGGGACCAAAAGGCTTTGCTGTTATTCAAATCATTCTTTTCCGTTTAAGTTTTTAGTATAATATAGAATTCAATCCTGCTAACCATTTCTTCGATATATACAGTTATATCTTCCCATTTGCAACTTCAAATCTTTAAGAAACCTACGAAGTCTCCAAATCCATGACCAAGCTATAATGTGTTAGCATTCTTTCTATAACAAAGTCACAAGGATTTAATCAAATCCTATCAATTATCTCACTCCAACAGAGTATGCAAAATGAAATTCAACCCATTCATCAAACAAGGACCAGTAAATAGGCCAGAGGGCAGAAATAATGAATATCGAATCCACCAAGTAACATAAAAGAAAAATAGAAGCCAAATATCATTCTAATGATGAAAATATCAAGAACGATATCAGTATCGACATCGAACATATCGTACAATATGTATCGATATTAGATATATCCATGAATGAAATATCAATAATGGTATTGGTTGCATTCATATCTTATCTGATATATCAGAGAAAAAAAATTATAAAAATTATAAGCTAATATGGTCATATCAACGAATACAAAAACATATAGCAATACTATCATGGTATTAAAAAACATTAGCATTGGGGGTCCTAATACCGATACATATCATCGATATGTATCGTATTGGTCAATATTTGCATTAAAGAATAATATCAAAAGGAAAAACTTTCTATGATTCATAAGTTGATAAAATCGAATCAACCGATATATTTGCTAAATATCGACTATATCAACAAATATTTTAAATATCAACAAATATATTACGATATATTGCTAATATGGCAAAATATTGCAATATTGTTGCAACATATTTTAGTATTAGGGGGCCCGAGAATAATACATATCCGCTGATATTGATATTTACATCTAATCAACTTACTCAAGAGCACGTGCACTCCCCAAAGCAATCTTGACACGGGTATTCCATGTTAGTGGTTTAGTGTATTCATCTGACAGATGCAGGAAGTCATGTAATGAGCCATTCTTATGAAACTGGTAGACTAGCAGGTGCTGCCCATGCTCTGAACAATAACCCACAAGCTCAGTTACATTTGGGTGATGCAACCGGGAAATATTTGCCACAATCTCAGTAAAATCTTCAGGATATCTGGAAAGGACAGATGAGTCAATCTTTTTCACAGCGAGGACCTGTCAAAACAAAGAAGGTAAGAACATCTAAATATTTATAACATCCTTAAGGGAGTTTGAACAAGCAAGCATAGACAATGAGTAGCCATCTGAATATATGTCGTCATGTATCATAGCTCATGGATGTTCAAATAAGAGGCAAAGACAAAATGAGGAACATTTCAAAAGTTTCTGAGGCCTGTTTGGTTCATGGAATTGGACTTGGGATTTAGAATTGGAATTAAAAGTTCATGTCTAATTCTAATTCTATTGTTTGTCATTGGACAGAATTGAAGTTATAATTCTATGTCCTAATTATATAACTTTTGAAGGTAGGATAAATAATTGTAATCTAAAAACTAAGAATTATTTGTTAATTAAATATGATGAAATAGAATAATATGAAACCCCTCAAATAAAATATTTTCAATTGTATGGATTGGAGGTGGGCCAACCATAGTTTTATTTTTAAATTTACTTTTAAAAAATTATACAAAAATATTATTAAAAACTTGAAAGTCAATATTCTAATAAAGAGTGTTATCTAAATTATCTTAAAATAACACCTATCTACATAAAAATAATAACAGCTCCAAGGAAATTTGTCAATCTCTAAATTGACAAATTTAGAAACCATTCATCTAATAAAGAGAGAAATTTCATGCACACTAGCAATCAGGAAAATAATAACAGAAATTATTTAGCTAAGCATATGCATGGGAGTGTATTTACATTTCCATCACCAAACTGAGCTCGATAAACTCGTCCAATAGACCCTTCTCCAATGAGATTGTCAACACTGAAGCTTCCTGTGGCCATCTGAAGATCTGCTATTGAATAAGACTTAACATTTTGTGGGACCGGTGTAAGTTTCTTTGTAACCACAGGCTTATTGGAGAAATCATCTTCATCAAATGATTTCTGATGAACTGAAACAGGAGGTTTAAGATTTATTGATGCAGCAGTTTCAAATTTCTTCATGTTGTTTGACGATGATATTTGTACCGACTTCATTTCTGCAAATTTGTGCTTAAATGATCAAATCATCGTTTTAAATCTTCCCGGGAAAATGGACAATCATTCAGAACTACTAAAACTAAATACAAACTTTCAGTACAAGACTACTAACATAAACAGAGTAGATTCACAATCACAGCAAGCTCAGATGTCAAAATATGATTCTCAATCTGAAGCAAACCTATCCTCAGAGAAACATCGAATTATATCCACATCACGTCTTTCGATATAGAATCAAAAGGGCATGTCTTCTTTTCTTCTACTTTTATTTTTATTTTTGAATAAATTAATAAAAATGAACTTGAGTTACTGCACAATTTTTCTGTTACACACGCTTCTATATAAACACGGGTTTGTAGAGTCATTCAGTCATGTCACACCTGCATGAGGATCCTTTAGACCTAGACTAAGCACACAAGAATAGTTAGGTTCTGGGTTTTTTTTTTCATTTTTTTTCTTCCTTTTCTTTCATAAAACCTCTACACAACTGACATTCAAGGTCAAAAATAAATTGTGAGATAAAAAATGCAATCAATTATCCTCAACAATGTTCACCAAAACCAATGACATGAGATGCAGATGAAGTACAGTACCGTGCACTTCATGTGAAGAAAGCGACGTGAAAGGCTGGTTATCGAGATTTTCTGCATCAGGTGCGGACCTTCTGGATCTTCTCTTGATTAGGAAGAATGCTACTATTGCCCCCACAAGGAGGAGGGATATAATTATTCCTGCAATGGCACCTCCACCTATACCAGATTTGTTGCCACCAGAACCACCCGATTGGCGGTTAGTATTCCCGGATTTGGGATGATTGATTTTGGCAGGGGGTGTGCCAGGTGGAGGAGGGGGAGCAGCCCCCGAGCTCCATGAGTTTCCACCTGTCCTGTGAGAAAAGAATAAGTGCCAGGTCATGAAAAAAAAAAAGCAAGACACTTCCATAGTCTCTTTTCAAATATTCATAGGAATAAAATGAAATATCTGCCAATATATATTAGCATCAAGTGCCTCCTATAGTGATATTTCTTGATGCAGTGACAAAATCGCGATATATAGACATGGCAGCAACATATTGCAATATATAAAAATACTGGCTGATATACCGAATATTTTTGATATATTAGTCAATATTTACCCCCAAGTCCCAATATGTATCACCCGATACGACTGATACCATACAGCTGCAATGAATATTGATACAGATATTTTCACACATTTCTACCAATCAAGAGAGAAAAAGTTAACAATAGTGATGAATATTCACTTCCAGTAAATACTGAAATAATAACAGTTAGGTGAATGCTTACTGAATATTTATACTCTGCAACTGCTGCGGAATCCATCCAGTGAACTGGTTATTCTCAACATTTCTGAGCCACAAAATAGAAATGGCTTATTATATAAACCGAGCAAAACATCTCTTTGTTAAAGCTGCATAACAATTGACAGCAAATACTAACAGATTTTCAAGGGGTACGTTGGCAAGTACATCAATTGTGCCCGTGAACTGATTGTTTTGCAAATACCTGAACACCATTAAGTAAAATAAAGAATGAAAAAATTGCCACAACATTTACTTGAGCTAAAAGCCTAAAACA
This sequence comes from Nepenthes alata, assembly GCA_028571085.2. NCBI lineage: Eukaryota > Viridiplantae > Streptophyta > Magnoliopsida > Caryophyllales > Nepenthaceae > Nepenthes > Nepenthes alata. The sequence goes on along the minus strand of JAOVVI020004050.1, from coordinate 3,241 downwards.
GATCATGAGTTTATCTACTTACAAGGAGGACATGCTTGTCAAGGAGCTAAAACTTTCAGGGAGATTGCCCGGTATAGAGTTGTAAGAAAGATCTCTGAACCATCAAAGACAAAATCCATTACCATTAGGTTTCAGTAAAAAGAACCGCACTAGTTGATTCTATCATTTAATCATTTATTTCTTGTCAAGTATTCTTCGAAGGTTGCATACCATAGAAACTTATCACGTCGCATTATTGCAGCAAGCATAAGAATCATAGATATAAATATCAACCAATATTATAAATATCAACCAATACATATTGGTATCAAACCCCTAGTACCAATATTTTCCAATAAAGAGGCAATATTGTAACAGTTGCCCTATCGACAATATGCCCAACATTTGGTTGATATAGCATTGTCAATTTATGATATTCATAAAAAAAAAATCTTTTAATATATATGATATTAATTGTCCAATATGTCTGATACTGATACAACTACGGCTATGAATAATACTGAAATTGATATTTTCAACCATTATAAGGATACAAAAACTTCTTGGGTGTGAAACCATCAATCTAGTGTGAATGAATATTCATCAAGAAAAATTATGCCACTCATAAGTAATTGCAAACCAAGAAACAAACACCACATTAATCAAATGCACATGAAAATAATCAAGGCTGCAACCACAAGAAAAACCAAATTGAGCATAGAAAACCCTCTAGTATTGAGGAAAAAAATAATGGACAAACTTTGAGAAGTCCACTGTAAAGAATCTCAAGGAGTGACAACACCTCAAGATTTGTACCCTAGCTTGAGACTGAAATCAATAGTGGGCAAATCAGATTAATAACCTCTAGGCCTAATTACACTAATTCTCTGCGATTGAAATACTCTCCAATCTAAAGAAAACCTCTAAACTGTCATTGACCAACTCAATCATTCTCTATGCCAAGCGAAGACAAATCGTCTGCTGTATGCCCTCTTTTTACATGCAGGCTGACCAAATTACTGCAGCACTTCAATTTGTCGTGGTTCAGCACCAAAACAATTGACAAATATCAAGTCACTTTTTATACTATCTGACTACACCAACAGCTGCAAGGAAATATAATTTTCTTGACAGGCATAGGTCATTACTTTATGCCAATCTCATCAATAATTCAGCTTTTTTACTTTTCTATTCCTCAATCTCGGGTTTACTTTAATTCTACTCATTGGAAATCCCATCATCCAGCCCATAAGGTAGGAGAATCATATTGAAACTCTTACCAAAAGTTGATGCATAACATAATCATGCAGTGCTGCATTGCTTTCGACATCTTCATCTAATTCGAAAGAACATTCATAACCTTCCATATTTTTTTTTCCAGAGCAACTAACCTTTCCATAGATGATCAGAAGGAGGCTAAGATGAGACACGTGTATGTCATTGGATGAATTTGTTTTTATCCTAAATTTACTACTGAAGCAATCTAATTCTTAAGATCATGGACAAGTTAAGAAAGGACAGAATGACCTCTATATGGTGCTTCTTGATTCAGTGAAAATATGATAGTTGCTAAGGAAGTTCAACGGAAAATTTGCAGAAGAAATATGTTTCCACAACACATGATGTTATATAAGACACACACAATGGAGCGATGGCTTGTGTAAGAACAAATGCTGGAGAGACAATGTATCAGCTTTAAACCCCTATCGGTATGTCATGGTATGGATAAACTCATCGGGCTTATCCAAGTTGATGTACCATGGTAAATGCTTCTTGCAGACAACATCGTTTGCTATATGAGACATGAAAGAGCCTCAATGCCACATTGGAGTTTGGCAGGAACTTTGGAAGCGAAAAATTTAGAATTAGTAGAATGAAGACTGAATCCATGTAACCAAGTTTAGTCACATCAGTAAGATAAATGATGGAGAGGTGAGGAAAGTACTAAAAGCCTACCAAATAGGATTATTTTAGATACTGTGGATCAATAATTTGAAAAGATGAGGCAATCAATGAGGACATTGGCCATAGGATAAAAGCAGGTTGGATGATTGAGATGTGCTTCAAAGATTCTATGTGATTATGGAATACCTTTCAAATTAAAAGGAAAATATTATAAGGGGCTGCTATTTGAACATGATGTTGCGCAATTAAGTACCATTATGATCAAAGAATGATTATGGTGGAGAGAAAGATGTTGAGATAGATCAATACTCACAACATGAGAGAAATATGTAATCACGTCATCTGAGAGAAAGGCGAAGTCGTATCACTAGAAGATAATATTTGAAGAGGTTTGACCATGTGAAATAAAGGCCACTTAGTGAGTCTATGAGATGTGATAGCTTGGGCGAGGCTTCTTGCAAAAGAGATACAGGAAAACCAATGATTAGTTTGACGAAAACCATTAAACAGTGTCTTGCACATTTTTGGAACTAACAGAAAATATGGCCTACGACAAAGATGAGTGTGGACGACCAATCCATGCAGCCGACCCACTTACGAGGAAAGATAATTAGGTTTGGACTAACCTCTCTAAGGATGGTCTACTTCAAATCCAAAGGGTGTTCCCCATTTTAAAACTCTTCAATCCTTCTCCACCTTCCTAGTTTGTAGCAACATGAAATAGGAGATAAACCCTCTCACAGTATACAAGTTGTACGCTTCAGATATCAACTGCCAATTTCACATCCCATCTATTATTAGTAACTTTCAGCCCGACCCTGTACATGTTGCTGCAAATCTAGCCTCTGGCAATCACCAACGATCTCTTGATGAGCACCTACTTCTACTCAAATCAACTGTGATAGCCTGCCAGATTCATCACATGTTGACATCAGATTCAAGCACAAATATGATACATGCCACACATCCCACAAAAACAACATACAACCAAAATCACCTACTCCAATGATAGCTATCAGTATTCATCTGGACTTTAACAAAGTCTCCAGCTTTGTACTCGGCGAAGAATTCCATCCCATGAGTAGCATGATGAACAACTATTCAATGAATCGACACATCGATCTACAATAGTACATTCATCTTCTCTATAAGAGAACCACCTATTCATTGGAAACCATCAACATGGTATTTTGATCATCTAGCATCTTCTGATTCTTTGCAACTTCTAGCACTTTATCCAATCTGTCATTTCTCGTCCTTCTTGCCTCAATTGTTGGGTTTGGTCACTCCCTTGTGGGTAACCCAACAAACTGTTCGTCATCGGAGGATTTCCGGAGAACAAATGATGGAGTTCATT
>JAOVVI020004049.1:0-18183 GCA_028571085.2 Nepenthes alata | reverse complement strand
GGTTGTCCTCCGCCGTTGACGTCACTTTCCCGACCTCCTCCTATACAGAAGAAAATGCTCTGTTTGTCTCCGTCTCGTACCGATCTAAAAGTAAAATAGATTTAATTTTTATTAATAATTATTATTTAATATTAATTAAATAATTTTATTATTTTTTAAAAAGGTTAATTATTTTTTAAAAAAAATTCAAATTTTAATTATTTAATATTATTTAAACCGTTATAATTTAAAAAAATTAAATTAATACTTTTTTTAAATGGTAGAAATCCTGATTTATTTCAGTTGAGATGTTAAATTCATCCCATTTTACAGTTTTTTTCCCATATTTTCAATAGTAATGCTATATTTTATTAATTTAAACTGTTATGATTATAAAATTAATTTAACACATTTTATTGTAATATTACAATTTTAGATGTTTATGTTACAGTAAAATTTTTTTTGCCGCAGGAAATATAATAATAATAATAATTAATATTTTTTTTAATTGTCAAGATATCAGAATAACAATAAAAACAAAATACGATATAACTCCATTTCATTACTCTACAAATAATTTCATCTTTTTTTCTGAATTATTTGTATTTTATTTTTAACTTTGATTTAATTTGAATTTTGATTATGAATTTTAACAAATAAAAAGAGTGATAGAGAACGAAAAACAATGGTGATGTTGGCCTTTTTATGTGGCAATTTTAAGTGGTGAGAGATAATTAGTATATGATGGGTATATTAAAAATGGGTTGGTCCAAAAAAATCAACGGGAGTCCAAGAATGATGGTCAATACTTTAACGGCCCAGTTGAAAAATAAGCGTAGAAGCTGAGAGGCCCAGTACGATCAACGCGCGCGCAGATGATCAACTCAAACGTTGACCGTCCGCGTGCTACATGATGGGCCCAAAGAGGCTTCTCAACAGTAACGAACCAGGTCCGTTTGAGCCCACGATCCACCAGGCAGCCAACAATGACTTTTCAGACATCTTATATGATCCCAACTAGCATCCGAAATGGACATTAACAAAATTGGCGCCTTTCTCATAAGGAATGCGCCAGATTTTTCAATTCCTTACCAACTAGGGCTCTCCAACGATAACAAACCCAGAAGGAAGGTAACTGGCTTGGAAAGTTATTGGCCGCCTCAGAAGGAAACTATCTCGCTCAGCTTTGCAACTGGCATCTGCTCCAGAAGGCAAGCCAGTCGAGAATCACAGAGGGGATCACTCCTTCCAAAGAAGGAAGATAGCCCACTCAATTATAAATATGCTCTTAAATTATCATTCAACGTACGTTTTCTATCACGCTTTCAATAACGCTTTCAATGATACTGACAAATGCATACGCTTTCAATAACACTGAAAAAGGCATACGCTTCAAAGGGCATTACAGATACAAAACATAGGCAACTCTGAGAGACGACCTACTCGAATACTCACCATAGGGACGATCTTCATCTCTCTGCTAGAACTCTCAGAAAAATCTAAGGCAAACAACGCGCTTCTGATAGCCGTTCACTGCTTTTCCACCCTCCAGATTCAAGACAACTACTTTCGACCTCTCTTACATATGGAGATTCGTTCACTCCCGTCATCTCTTTATTCCCAACTTTTTTTTCTGTTACCGTTCGATCATCGAAGGCTGTTTATTGACTTGAGCGTTGGAGTATTTTCGGTGAAACAACTTTCCGCCGACACGCTGACCTCCTATGCTTTTTAGTGGTGTGCATGATTTGCGCTCAGAAAACGGAACAAGTTCAACCATCCAAACGAATCCGACTCCGTTTAAAATTTGAATCTATGTCCATCTTAGTATAATATATCATTATTTTAAAATAATGTCTTTTTAAAAAAATCCTAAACTATAATTCATCAAAAATCACATAGTAGTTGATGGAAAATCTTGAGAGTCTTCGATGGCCGAATATAGCCACTATGATTGATTGATTTGTATAATAATTTTGATTTTTTTATATACACCAAATATAAAAAATAATATAAGGAGAAATTATTATTTTTGATATATTTTCATAATAAGCAAGAATAATTTGGTAATTTTTATTCAAAAAATAATATGCTTTCGTAGTAAAATTATGAGAGCTTGGGGGGAAGTGGGGCTTGTGCATAGTGAACAGCTACACGCCCAAATGAACATATGGAATTTTTTTAAAATAAAAATATTACTAAATCCTCAATAAAAAATTAAATATAAAGAGAAAAATAAAGAATCAGAAATTTCATAGCAATAAAAAAAAGTTAGCTTCATTCGGTATGCATGGAAGTATAAATATGACTAAAATGTGTGGCTACAAATTATTAATTTTAAGATATTTATTTTTTAAATATAATTAAATCATAATTGTTTTTCCATATCCATCTCCAATGGGTTGTTTGGAAAATTTTATTTTGAAAGTTTCTAGTTTTTGTTTAGAAAAATAAAAATTGGATTTTTATTAATTTTATTTTCAGTATTACTTTTAAAAAAACAAATTCTCTAATTTTATTTTAATATCAATTCCATTCTATATTAAAAAATGTGCCCAAATCACCATTTAAAAAACTCCAATTGATCTTTATTCTAAAATTTATACTTCTATAGTTGTCATGTAATATATATTTTTATATATTTATATTTATATATATTTGATGCGTCTTTAATATCTAAATTGTTAAATGAATTAGAAAGTCACTATGCACCGGTGCCCGATCGATAATGGATCTGGTTTTCATTACTCAAAATTTAGATCTTGTATGCCACAGGAAAATAAATAGGAGGTAAAAAAAATATCAATATTTTTTGACATATTTTCTGACGCACAAATCAATAATCTTTTTACTCAAATTAGAATGATGCAAAAAAAATAAGTGGGTGAATGCAAATTGATGGAGATTAAGTGTGTTTATTTAGAGAGCTATGTAACTTAGATTATGCTCAAATTAGTGAACGGTTTTGAAAGTGATGCACTTGTTTTGGAGAGTTATTGACTTTATAGTTTGTATAGCTTCATGTATCTGAATGTTCGTCTCCTTTTTTTTATAGAGAGAGGCTGTGTTTATAATGAGTGCGCCGTTTGTTTAATGAACTCCCAATTCAATGTATAGGTGTTACGTCTCTATAATTACAAGAAATATTACTTGCATATATAACAGGTGTCTTTAATTAATAGTTAGACTGTACCATTTTTTAACTGTTAGATTAGAGAATTAACCATCTGAAATTGTCCATTGATTATTAATTATTATGCCTTCAATGCTGGGCGATTTGGAATGGGTTTCTTAAATCAACTGTCGCGCTATTCACTTTATGAATTTAAAGTATTTTCTGTTGGGTCATCGTTATTTGGATATTTTTTTTTTTCCATTTATTGGAATCTAAACCGGCTTGTATCCTATTGTACCCATTAATATTTACTCTAATTTTATAAAAATATAATACTCATCCAATAATATATTTTTATTAGTTTAAGTGGATGGAGTAATACGTGCTATACCATCTTTTTGAATAAAATTATAGTAAATTTCTAATATGACAGGAGTTGGAGTTGAATTAGCTATAGTAAAATAAATAATATTATTTATTTATAATAATTATATAACTCATTATATATATATATTATTTATTTAAATTTTCTTATTTTATTTTTTAAACTCAATGGACCATATATATAAATTGTAAATTATAGGTAGGTTATAAATTAATAAAATAAGTAGCATTATTCTTGATAATTATTTACACTTATTAACTGTTAGGACTGTTACTTTATACTTTTTTTTTTCATTGAGATGGAATAGTTAAATTTATTCTATCCTATGCTTTTCATTTTGTCATAAAATTTAATATCCATATTAATTTTAATTATATACTGAATGTAATTAATTAAAAAATATTTATTGCTTCCATTTGCCAACACTTCAAGCCCTCCGAGGGATCGAATTAAAGGAAATTCCATCTTTTATTGTTAAAAGATGATTTATTTTCTTAAATTAAATTATTTATTTTAAATAAATAATAATAATATAATTATTTTTAAAATAATAAATTTTAACTATTAAAATTAAATTAAAATTAATTATTTAATAATAGATAATTAAAATATAAAAAAAAATATTATTTATTTTTGTAAGAGTTGAAGCTCCCTGAATACCTAGGAGACCTCGCACATGGTGTTGTACAACACAAGTATCAACTACCAAGTACGGGCGATTAAGTGGTGCACTGGTATTAATAAGTTTTATAATTTATTTATTTAATTATTAAAAATTAGATATAATTAAAAAATTTTATTATTAATAAATACTAATAATATATTATTTTTTATAGGCCCTCAAAATTTTTATTCTAATATATCAATTTTGATAGTCCATTCATTTTACATAAACTATTACTCCACTCAAAAATATCTTAAAACCAAATATTCAATACATATTGTAAAACGGTCTGTGTAGCGGCCGTTTCGTATGCCGTGAGGGTAGTGATGGGAAATTTGTAGTGGGCCAATGATTTGTCGCCAAGTGTTGTGGGCAGCGTACGTTCCACGAGTGAAACGTGGCGATTGGAGAGTTGGTATATAACGACAACGTTTCGTAGAAGATAAACAAAGTCATTATATGGCCAGTGGTATCAACAAGTGGGTCCCACTATACTCTGCGTTGTAACTGTGAATAATCCAGACTGTTCGTAAATACGAAGGCTCAAATTAATAAAAAATTCGTCTGAATTTATTTATTTAAAATATGAATTTATTAATGAAAATAAAATCAACTTTAAGCCTCGTCAAACTTGATTTATTTTGCTAAAAATACTTGTTTTATGATTTTATTTGCTGGCTCTTGAATAAACTTAAATTTAAGCCTTTTGATAGGTCCATTTCAAATAATAAATTCATTTTTAAACTTATATATATATATATATATATATATATATAATTAGAGAGTCAAATCCTTTAAAAGAGGGATATAGTTAACTTTTTTAATAATAATTATTTAACATTAATCAAATATAATGCGTTCCTAGATCCAGATTAGGGAGTTACACGATCTTTTGTGTGAGGTCGAATTAGAGTTGATTCGGCCCTTATCTTTTCGAATCTGAACTCTGTACAACACAACTAAAAATAATATATTAAAAAATTAGCGAGACTTACTTTTTAATATATCATCCGATATTCAATTTAGATATATTTTTAAAAGAATAGAAAGATACGATGATGTAAGAGAATACGTGGATATATGTGATAAAAAATTGAGTGTGAATACGTCCGACTGAGAAGTGGCTTATAAGTGCTACTGATTAATGGGTGATTTCGAGATGCACTCAATTGAGAGGCGGTTTAGATATGTGCCCAAATGACCAAGCTCCTTAAAAGAGAGCTCCGTGGAAGGAATGCTCATTGAAAGGTGGGATAACACTAGATAGATTAGAGGGCAAGTCTCTTGGAAAGGTTAGAGGATAGGTCTTTTGGATGGGTTGGGGGGTTGGCCGCTTAAATAGTAAATAGCACCTTTCGGATGGAGGGTTGACTTCCTAGATCTTTTGGAGGGTTAGCCTCTTAGAAGGATTGGAGGGCAGGGCTTCTGGATAAATTGGAGGGTCTGCCTCCTAAATGGCGGGCAAGACTTCCTAGATGATAGATTGAATAGCACCTAGATAAAATTTGTAGTTTTTTTTCTTCTATTATCTATATGTATCTTAGAGCTCTTTTTTCTGGATTCAGAATTTTTTTTCATTCTCTCTCATAGATGAAAGGGTGCATACTTATAGTGAGGGTGTAAGCTGGCTTTGCCTTGGGTGCCAAGGTTGGCGACAACAGTTTTTCATAATTTGTTGAACTGCTTCTGTCATTCTAAGGAGATACATATTTAGCAGATATTCTGTAGGTACTTGTCAAGTTAGTTATGGTAAGCTGTCGTGGTTACATAGAGCAGTTGCCTCTTTGAAAGAGATCGTGCAAATTGTGGATGAATATTCTGAAAATATCTGTCAAGATTGTATTGACCAATTATGATAAGTTTCTTTAGCTCATAAAAAAATGATTGCGGGCTGTCCTAATGGAGCTATTCTCGGCGAGCTACTGGGCTGGCTCATGCATCGGCGGGAGATCCTGAGTAGTCTGATTTCAGACCTTAGGTTGTGAGGGTCTTCTCTTGGGTTGTGACTTTTGGACAATCGTGGGTCTTGACATCCGAGTTAATCTATGGGTGATTGACCCACCAAAACAGTTACATTATTCACTTTTAAAAAAAGGAATGTTAATTTAAAAAAAATAAACTGTTTAATATTAATCGAACAGTTGTAATTAAATTAGATTTAATCAACTACCTTTTAGAGGGATATAAATCCCAAATTCATATAAATTTTGTTTTAAACAATGTTAATAAACATGTTTAAAAGTTAAGAGTTTGGATTGTACATATATTTAGCCCAACAAACAAGAGAATTTTATTTTGACTCTATTTGATTATGCTTAGTTTGTTTACTTATAAACAAATGAAATTTGTGCTAAAAGTTTAAACTTTAACTCATTAACACAAATACAAGCCAAGCTAAAAGCCAAACTCAATTCTATAATATTTTTACCAAATCAAGTTCAAGCAAATAAAATATAGCTCAACTCAAACATATATATCATTAAAAAAGCTAAATTTAAACATAATAAAATCAGACTCATCTAAGTCATTTTCAACCTTATAAGATATAGAATATTATCTCATATGATAGATTGATTATTAAAATTTTACTATCATTATAATTCTAATAACTAAACAAAATAAATGAAATGTAACATCAAATATTCATTGAAATGATACAATTATCACATCTCTAATGATTAACAAAAATAAACAAAAAATAAAACTCTTTGGGATAACAAATAGATCTCTACTTAATTACGATATAATTAATAAAATTATTATATTATTTCATAACATTATTAATTCTTGAATTCATATACCCATCACATATGTGATAACTATTCAAATTCATCATATCTATGAAAAAAACATATGTTTAATGTTAGATATATTATAAAATGATAATACTAATATATTATATAACTTAATTAGTCATATATGTAATTGCCAAATGGTTCACCAATCAATAACAATAGTTACTAATGACAGAATTATCAACGGTTAAACTACAACATCGACCAATACATCATTAATGAATAATTATTGATGATAACATTTCTGATAAGTTACATAATTCTAAATTGATAATAAAATTTATGATTATATCAATTCATAATTAATAATAACGGTTAAAAAGATAATAATTGTCGAAATGATCAATGGGCCATAGGAAAGCAACTAGAGATTGTGACCGGTGTGACACGTTACACTGAACGTGCCGTGGATAATGGCACCATATGACACCGATTGTATAGCTCATTGTTGTAAGGTTTTTTTTTTTAATATTATGATAAATGATAAGTAATTAATGAGTTTTAAATTTAATTTTTTTATTTGAAAATAGGGTTAAATTATAAAAACTCATAAAATAATTTAAATCGTAAAGGATTAATTTTTGAGCTTCCAAAATGGATTATATTGTAATATTTTTAAATATTAGGTTTTTTTTATTTTTAATAGTTAAAATTATTGTAAAAATGAAAAATAATAGATATTAAGATAATATTTTAATTATAATTTATTATTTTTTATATCATCAAGAGATATCTCAAATATTAAAAATAAAAAATTAACATTTAAATCTGATACAAATTCAGGGGGCTGTAAATTGTGACGGGAGCCTTTCTCATGGTTTGAAAGGAGGAGACCAAAATGATAATATTTAAAGGGTAAAAATAATTATTTGAATATATTATTTTTAATTTTTTTATATTTATGTTTTACTTATAATATATTAATATTATAAAAAAATTAAACAAATAATTATTTTTAATGTATTTATATTATAAAAAATATATATTTTTCTAGATATTAATCTAATGACAGAGAAAAGAGGGGTAGGCTTTGCCGCACAATTGGGCACCGCAGCTCCCCACCTCTCGTATGATACTTTACCATGAATTAAGAGTTTATTTAAATTTAAAAAAAGTTTAAAAACTTTTATAAAATATCTTAATAATATTTTAAAAACATATAAATCATAAATTCTCTCCAAAAATAAAATTTTCAATAAAAAAAATCAAAACACCCAAAAAAATCTCACTAATTCAGATTTTCAAACGGTCTGATTTAAAATACTTAGAATTTATTTTAATCTAGAAAAGATGAATGGAAAAAAAGAAAATTAATAAGTAAAAAATAAAAATAAAAAAATGATTTTTTAAAATATAAATATTTAATATATATATTTTTATTACATTTTGATTTATTGTGATTTTTTATATAATCAAAATATTTAATTTTTTTTAATTTTTATTTAAAAACAATTCATAAATCCAAAACCTATTAATCAAAATTTGACATTAGCAGTCCCCATTGGACGTGTTGGTCCGTAGCTTTCTCAATGAGAAAATAAATAAATAAATAAATAAAATGTAAATTCGAGCATTATCCTCTCAATCAAGCAAGTGTGGCTAATTAAGTTTGTACAAAAAAAAAATATTTTTTGGTAAGTAAGATTATGTTAAAATAAAATAATTATAAAAATTTATATTTTATTTTTAAATATTTACCGATTTGAAATTATAATATAGATGTTAGGATATCCCCGAGTACCATGAAACATGTTATAGAACCAAAGAAAAAAAACCTAAGGAGAGAGCAACTTTCACGACTAAAGGCAATAAAACGACATTTGTATCGGACGGCTAGATTGTGCTCTTCTAGATCGGTATTTGAATTTGAATCAAACCAGACATTTCCACCTCATTTTTTACCAGCTCAGACGATATCTCCTCTGCAATGCCTTCCGATGAAGGAGCAAACCACGGTAATCAATAACCTCGGCCCTAAAAAACCATTGCTTCCTCAGCCAGTCGAAGACCACAGACATTAACAGCTAATAAAACGCCATTGGTCAAAGGCATTAATGAACGGCCAACGGCCACTCCCTCCTAGAATAGAAACCAAAAACTATTCATGGTGGAATATTTTGGATCAAAATCATGTATAGAATGCGTGGCAAATACGATATTAACGTATTTATGATAATATTAAAATCTATTTTTGTTTTTCCATTTATACGCCATTAATTATATACACTTGTTTGTATAATTGCTCTTAGATAACAAGTTTGGAGTATTTTCTAACCTAGGGGTTCTACTCTCTCGGTCGGATCTTGTTTTAGGGCATGGACTTGGACCCTCCGTGCTAAATATACCATAATTTTATTTTATATGATCAACTTATTTGAAGACCCAATTTAACTGGTTATGGGTATGAATTTGATGTGAAATATAAATAGCGGAATCTGAATCGGGTTGAAATGTGGATCTATTTTTTGGCATCATTAGTCTTGTCTAAATGACATTTTGAATTAGGGTTTGGTAGGATTTCAAAATTTTTATTGTTATTGTCTGATTTTGTACCCCTTATTTTAAAAATAGTGAAAGCTCTTTGAGAAAATTGAACAATTCTTAATGATTATAGTTTTGAATATTTACAATGTAGAAGAATAAATTAGAAAAAAAATACCGAATTTTATAGATTTCGGATCGACCAAAAAATTTGATACTCGTTCTTTAATGAATCGATCATAGAATGCTAATGCAACTTTTGAATTTACTACAATTGGCTCCTGATTTGGTTTCCTTTGAACTATCAGGTCCATCATCTCTGCCATCATTTCCATATAAGTACGATACTCATTTTCCTTGTTAAAATATAGACTACCTTAGCTGTTCAATATTTTAGTATCAATCATGTTATAATTAATTATTTTAATTTTTTAAATCAAATAAGATATATTCTTTAAAATTTTATCTGATACTACCATATCTATTGTTATGTGCTCTCATTTTCAACTAGAAGTTAGTATTGATTGTAAAAGATGTGACGATCTTTTATGTTTGAACTTTACCAAATCATAAATCACACACATCCATACAAAAGTCAATTTTTTTTTCATCAAAAGATCTTTCATAAATCTTGACACTTTTACTCCGGGGTGGATTGTCTAGTTGTATAGATGGATTTTGTTAATTTTTTTTCTTTCAATTTTTCAAATTTAGGTAAATATATCAAATCCTAAAATCTTAAAACTCCATTAGTTTAAATTTAATCTACTCTTGATTTTTTATTCAAATTTATGGCAATATTTGTTCAAAAATGGATCATCCATTTACATTTTTCTAATTATTTCAAATTTATCTAACTATACCTAAAAATACGACATAATCATGCGTACACTTTAAGAATGTCTTCTAATGTCATACTCATTTATGCTATCAAAACTTTTTATCTCTTTAATTTTTAAATAGGCCGTCAAATTGGTTGTCTTGCTATTCAAAACATTCACTACGACATTGAACTTTTTCAATTGGCACTAAATCTAGCAATATCCACATTTATTGCCTCATATTTAATTTTTTTAAAAAATAAATATTTTAAACTTTTGGGGTATGATTATAGCAAAAAAATTCTTCTAGCGCACATAATGTATTCCAATTTTCAATACAAAAATGATTGCTACTAATCCTAAATCATAAGTAGGATAGTTTGTCTCATAAGTCTTGAATTTCCTTGATCAATGGATAATGCTTTTCACATGTTACATCAATACACAACTCAACCTATTTTTGGAGACATTATAATAAACTACATGTCCTCCAAATCCTTCTGAAATAACTAAAATTAGGACAATCGTCAAATAATCATTTAATTCTTGAAAATATTTTTTATAATTTTTGTCCCAACAAAACTTGACATTCTTTTGTGTTAGGTGGATTAATTGTATCGCAATCCTTAAAAAAATTTCTAATAAATCATCTATGGTATTCAACTAACCCAAGAAAATTAGTATATTTGTCATGTTTATTGGTCAGCTTTAACTTGTCACTGTTTCAATTTTTTTGAATTATCCGAAGCACGTTTTTTAGAAATTACATGGTTTGGAAAGACGATTTCTTTGAAACAAATCCCACACTTTGTTCACTTAATGTATAATATTTTTTAAAAAAATATTTGGAAAGTGATTTTTAACTGCATCTTATATCCATCATAGTTCCTTGAATACATCAACACATCATGAAGAAAAATCCTAACAAATTTATCAATATAGGGTTGAAATGTCTGATTGATTAAACTCGTAAATGCTATAATCTTATATCCATCTCCACTATTATTGATCTTTGAAATTTTTGAGTGGGCTATAGGGGTTAGAGTAATTCTTTTTCCCTCTTTCATAAATTTATTTTGGTCATATTGCCAAAGTTGTCCAAGTAGGAGATGTCAAATATCCATGGGTATGCATTGTATAATACCTCATTTTTATTTCATTTTCTTATCGAAAGTGTAACCAAACACTTCTTATTCACTCGTATATCATTGCCTCAGTATAGCCATGACAACTTATGAGGATTTCGGTTAGTCTCCATGGGTAGCTTGAGCTTGTTCACCATAATTGTAAACACTATATTGGTACAACTTTTATTATTTATAATGAGGTTATATACCTTTTTGTACGTTATGCACCGAAAATGAAAGATATTGTTTAACCTCTAATAAAATTTATCGCAATGAAGGATCCTAATATTAAGACTATATTGTTGGAGTCACTCTCTTGTGACATTTGTGTTCGTGGACTTGTGAAAATAAATGGACGCGGACTTTTGAAGAAATTTAAAAAAGTCTATCCTCGGGGTTGCTGGAAGAATTAGACGATGGCTATCAGTGGTAATATTGTCCGAGAGGCTGAATTGCACGAGGACTACTTCAAAGACATCATGTCTGAGAGGTGACATGGACGAGGACGCTGGAGCCTAGGCGTTGACTTTCCAATCACGTAGGTCTGCTACAGCGGCGTGTTGCAGGTGGGCAGTTGACCAACTCTGATTGGTGATTCAGACGGCTTCAACTCCTAAGGCGGCAGGTCTGTCAGGCACGCCGGGCATGCGCCTGCCATGACAGGCCTAGGGGACGTAGTCCTACCACCCTACTGCCAGTAGGGTGGCTGGGCGGTCGGCCACGTGGATACCCCCTTGCCCTATATATAGGAGGAGCTTGCGTGAGTGTGAACGAGAGAAAGAGTTTGAACGAGAGCTTGAGAGAGCAAAAGGGCTGTGTGAAGGAAAAGATGAGTACACCACCGGTGAGAGAAGAAAGAGAGAAAAATTAGAGTGAAAAGAAGAAAGTGTTCTTTTTGGTTTGCTCAGGAGAGTTTTTCTAGTTCACTACTTGGGTGTGTAGCGGATACTCTATCTTGGAGGTTTTATAACCTATTTTCACATAGTAGATTTGTTGTTGCCTCTACTCCCGTGGTTTTTTCCTTCGGTTCCAGAAGGGTTTCCACGTTAAATCTGGTGTATTCTCTCAGTTTCTGCTTTTTCATGTTGGCTGTCCGTCCGAGTGCTGTCCCTCCGTCCGAGTACCTTGTCCTCTCGGTCATTGCGCTCAAGAGCATTCTGTCCGAGTGCCCCTTTTGCCCCAACATATATTAGATTACAATGACTTTTTATTTGTCCATATAGGTGACATCTTTCGAGGCTTCCTCTTGGTTGGGTTTTTCCTCCACGAGAGTAACAACCCTGCAATTTAGGCAATTTGAAGATATGTGGCCAATTCCTTAACATTTCAAACAACTAGTAATGGTGCTTACTTATTTAGATTGAGTCGGATTTTGAGTTGCTCAATTCTTCAAGTTGGTGTCAAACGGTTGGGGCCTTAAGTCAAGTTGGTTGAGGGACCTCCCAAATGAGTTGGTTTGACTTTGTGCCAAGTTGTTAGGATCATTAGGCAAGCTGGTCGAGGAACCTCTTGGATGGGATGGTTTAGCTAAACCCTTTTGAACATTCTTTAAGTTGTTTCTCCATTTTAATGACTAACTTTTGCCATCTTTGAACGTACAATATGATTGTAGATCCACATTTTGAATCTCCTACCAAAACCCATTAAGGTATTAAACAATAGATTACTCTTCGAGTTTCAACAACTCACAATACAACATGAGTTGTTTAAACTCTTGAGTGTATTCTCAGCTGTCAAATCTCGTTGATAGTAATTATGTAGCTTGAAAATTAAGCGTTGCATAAAATTTCCAGATGAAATTTTTTTAAAGTTCTTTTCTTTCATTAATTTTCATGTTTAAATTTTTACTTTTCCTTCCAAAGTTCATATTTTTCATAAATTTTTCTACCATATAAAACCATATTTCTTCAATTTGATGACTATAATTTTTATTCTTACTAGATTCATCATCTCTTTAAGTTTGAAAGTATGTTCAATAATATTTATCTAATCAATAAAATCATTATGTTAAAGTTTTTTCTGTAAATTTTGAAATCTCAATATTATGGCTTTATAATTCTTGGTAAGGTTAGTACTGCCTTTGAGGTGAAGGGGCGGATACAACATCCTCCTAAGTAATCGGGTGGTAGTTGCCATGGAAAGGATTGTCGTCTTTATTGATTGATCCCAAATCATGTTCTCGGGATGTTCCAAGCTATTCACAAGCCTCCATATGCTTGAGGCATTGTTGCGATTGTTGAACTTGCCTCTTTAATTTGGATATTTTAATATCGTAAAGGTTTTATTCTCTTACAATGGGTTTTGATATTATTTTGTCACCCTCTCCACAATTTGTCATAGTACTAATACCAATTGGTACCATTTGGTATGGAAAGTAGAGTTTTGAGAGAAGATAAATAAAAAAAAATTAAATTATTTCAGCAAAAGTTACGTTAATAATTGAGAAGAATGAATAAAATTTAAAATCCATAAATCAAACATAGAACTTTAAAAAAAGTTTAGAATACAAGTTGATAATAAAATATTTGATACTTAATTATATAAATTATGCCTAATTTATACAATTTAGAACAAATAGGAGAATCAAAATATACAATTAAATATTAACTAAAATGAGCAAGTGGATGGCCCAAGGCATGGGGAAATATCCTTCCACGACTTATTATTAATTAAGGCTCCATCTTTTAATTGATTCTTTAAAACTTAGTGATTAACGGTAGATTGTTAAATTATTCTAACCACTGTATTAATAACTGTTATGTTATCATAAATAGTGATTATATCTTTAATAAAATAATTACCTTCAATTAAGAAATTATCACACTCAATTTAGTGTATTGTCCTTCAAGAGTATAAATACTTTGAGAGCATTGCCACACATCTCATCCCCTATAACATTGTTACACATTCCATTAAAATCTCTCTATATGCCCGGAGCCTATTTTATTTGTTTTTTTAAAATCATAACAAGGCTCACATATAGATAAAAGAATTACAGATAGAAAATTTATAGATAGATGAATTATTATGATCAAACAAATAACATTTTTCAAAATTTTTTAATTATTTATCTCATTTTATTTTAAGTTTTTATATATCTGTTTACTATTTTTTTTAATTACAATAAACTCGTATTTTCTTATATCTGTTTTATTTGGCATACTTTTTAATTGTTTGATTCACTTTAAATGTTATTCCATCATCTTTATTCTATAGGTACTACTTATGTGGGTACAACTTATATGTTCAAGAATATAATTATATTTTTTTATTTTTTTATTGCGTCTAATTATTTATGTCATATTTATGAAACTTAACTTTTTATGACATGTTGGTTATGTCAATTATGACATTATGAGTGGTCTGTGGGAAGAAAACGAAGACAGATGTGCTGAATCAATGGCTTCAAACACACACTTCAACTACACTCCTCCCAAGCAGCATATGGTTTCCTGGTCCCTTTTCATTTCATTTGTGAATCACAAGCTTCTTTCAGATGGGAATGGATCATCATTGCATTCTTCTAGCTGGATAATGGTGTTGATATTATGGGTTATTCGGAGGATAATTTTTAATTATTTTTAAAATATTTTTGATAATTTAATATCTTATTTATCAATCTATAATAATAATAGATTGATTAAAAAAAATATATCGACCGCTAATTGATAATTAACTAAAGATTTTACCGAATGTTAAAATTTGTGCCCTTATGACATGAAGATAACAAATTTAAAACTATTGTAAATTATATTTTCATATATTATATGGCCATTAAGTTACCTATATTTGCCTATTTTCAAACTCCATAAAAATCTTATTGTAACACAAAAAATTAAATATATATAATTGTGTTAGAATCATATAAGTAATTAGAAATTTCTTAAGTTGAGCCTACCTTTTTCCTTCAAGACACAGCATTTCATAAAATTTTGTTGTGTTCCCACCAAACCCTCTACATATGGACAAAAAATTATTATATTATATGTTATTAGATATTGTTAGATGTTATGGAGTTTAATTAAATATTAAAAATATAATTATATATAATTCCATGAGCAATTTTCATCAACTAAATTATGTGATGATTGATTATCATTTGAGTTAGAGTTGCCACCTTACGATAATTAATTATTGGATGTTGCCAAATTGAAATTATAATTTTCTGTTTGATGGCTTACTTGTGAAGCATTTTCTGTGGTTCAAAAGCTGAAATTTGGCTGACGTGAAGTTTCATTTGTGGATGAAAATACCCATATTTAATTTAAAATAAAAACTATGGGTTTTTCTTTTTTTTTTTTCCATTTAGTAATGTCATTATCAATGAAATTTTGACATATGTATATGTAAGTAGAGCCTTATTAAGTGTTAATTTAATTTTAAGTATAAATTAAATGATAAATCACAGTAAATCTATAAGTCAATAACCGATAAAGTGAAAAAATAGAATCCTCTATATTTATTTTTACTTCTGATATTAAATTGATAGAATTGGAATATGAATAAAATGTACTGAAATAGAGTCACTTTAAGGTTCCCTATGAAATGAGGCATATTCAAAATTGTTTGATCTGTTCAGTTGTAATTTTATAATATAATTGCATTCTCTACTTCAATTACCTTTTTTGTTTCTTTCCGGTCTAGGAAAGGGATTGGCAACTTGTATATCCATTGTATTGATTATCTTTTCAATATCAACTTCTTCCATAATGATATATATGCTATTTAGTATTGTCATAATATCAACCAAAATCAACACAATTTTATGTTATTGGAGTAGAAGTTATTTGGTTTATTTTTTATCCATTCTAAGATATCATTTCTAATACAAATGTGAAGCAAACTCAGATACATTAAGTACACTTTATATATGTATTATAAATTTTTGTTATATTCTCAAAAGAACAAAATCTGTGTTTGATTAGAACAGCCGCAATTTATTAGATGGGTAAAAGATTTAAAAGAGCTAATAACGAATCTACTTTGTAACTTATTTTAAACATCCAAAACATATTTTAACTTACATATATTAACAGCTCTTGATATGCTAAAGAAACAATGGAAGCCCCTTGTCATCTATTCACCTCAATAGAGGCCACTTCCTGTCGTCTACCTTCCCTAGTTGGTAGCCTCTGTGACATCCTGAGCTATTTATGAAGTTATTTATTATTATAGGTTTCTGCATAGTCGTTTCGGATCGGTTCGGATGACTTGAGCTCGGGGCATCACATCCTCTTCAGAGGATTAGATCAAAGTTGGCATTGATGCATGCTCCTCCTCGACCGGCCAGGCTAGCATGGAGGAGCTGGCCGGGATTACAGGTTTTAATAGAAGTCTTCCTGGACACAATAAGATTCTTACAGCAGATATATTCGAGCCGTGTATTGTGCCTTTCATACTGCATGGAGATTGAAAATACAAAAGATCAGATTCACTCGAAGCTGTACATAAGCTGAAGGGGGCTGTGTGCATGGGGCTTGAGTCTCATTCTAAACGACGAATGGTTTCTCAATGGAAATCGGGGCTGCTCCATCTCACACGTCATTTACCAGGGCAATGGGATTACTGATACCATGACAAGATTGGGACTGAACACGAAGATTGAGATTACTGTTGGGATTCGACGTCCGGATTTACACACAATCCGGTGCAGTGGAAAAATTTGAACTTTCCGTCGGCCGTCAGCCATAAATTTAGTAGGCACAATGAATAAAGAATGCACAATATTTTTAACGTAGAAACTCTTTTCAACTAAAGAAAAAATCACGGGACAAACTCCGAATAAGCTTCTATTATATAAAATCGGTTACAAGAACCCCCCAGACAAAATACCCGCAACACACTCGAGACAGAATAAGAAAAATAACCTTCAAAGTAAGAAAATTTTCCTTCCCTTTTCTCTCTCGTTAGACGGAACACAAAGATTGAGATTACTGAATTGGATGTGCCATCTATAAAAGATTGGGACTTATTATAATTATTTTGATTTTGAGCACTCTCGTCATTTTGAAGACTGACATTACATGATATATATAAAACATGGGGTTTTGATATAGTTTTTATTTTAATCTTCATCCATTATTTGATATTTTGTAGTTCTAATTATAAAATGATAACATAACATAAAATCTAAGAGGATTTTAATATATTTGGGGGAAAAAAAATCTAAGGGTATGATTAAATATATATAATTCAGCTGATTTTAGTATAGCCAGGCACCTCAGTTGCATTACCCACTATGCCTGTATTGATGGCACAAAAGCAGTACATTCAGATTTAATACCAATTTTATTTCATAAAAAATTATGTTCAAATGAAGAAGTAAAAAAAAATTCTGAAAATGCCTATTTTTTTATGTTTTTTATTTTTTTGGTATTGTTATGGGTTGGCCTTAAACACCAAAATTACTTTTTTTCTACTATAAAATTTACATATATATAGAAAAGCAAAATGGAAATTAACTTTGAGATTTTCTGTACTGATATTTTGTGTTAATTTACAAATAATATTTTATTTTATTGTCTTTTCGATGTCACATATCTTTAAAATATCATACAAAAATCCAGAGGATATATAGTTTTTTAAATTTGATAATAATAATAAATTCAAAATTGATTTAATTTACCACGAATTTTATCCGCTATATTTATATATATGCATTTCAGTATAACCTAGCACTTATCATTGGATTTTTGTTGGGTTTAAAAATACTATGATCCAACCCAAATATCATAAAATATAAATAAATATAATACTAATATAGACTTAAAATTTATGTTTTATTTTATTATATTTTATTTAAAAAATTTATAATTT
>JAOVVI020004048.1:0-18184 GCA_028571085.2 Nepenthes alata | reverse complement strand
TCTATTACATTCAGCATGCGTTATATTCAAGTTTGAGGGCTCCTTCAAATTTCTCTCCCCGTCCCCAGCCCAAATTCATTTGAATTTCTGCAGATTTTGGCGCTTTAATTCAATTTGAAGTTGGGCTTAGAGAGGGGAAAATCTGGGTTCGCAGTATAACTATCTGGGTTATTCATTTGTATCATTATTTGTTGTTCTTGTCTAGATTCTTGAAGCAATGAGGCTGCTACTTCCTATTTTGTTGCTATTGGTTTATTCTGTCCACTGCGAGAGGGTTCCTGTTGTGAAAATTGGTGCAATCTTCGCTTACAACTCGGTTATTGGTAGAGTAGCAAAGCCGGCGATGGAGCTTGCAGTTCATGATGTTAATGAGGATCCTAGTATTTTGAACGGGACCGACTTAAAATTGATAACGGAAGACGCCAATTGCAGCGTCTTCATGGGGTCTATTAGCGGTATCTTCACTTCTCCCTCTAAATGCAAATTTAGCTGTGTGCTTGCGGTAGCTATAGAAAATTTGAATTCTTATAATGTGGATGATAACCTTGACTTGCTTAGCAGTTTGAGTTGTAATTGTTTGGATACGAGTTACTCCCGTGTACGCCCATATCCGGTTAATTGGCCGATCGGAGGCTTGACCGAACACTCACATGAGTATAATATTGAAATGGAGTATTGTGGCGTTCGCGTGGGCGGAGCACTCACGGCGAAGTGGCTGATGAAAACCAGGGCCAAAGGCCGTCTAGCCGGACTATTGGACCGAAGAGCAACCATGACGGAGCCAATGACGAAGGCCGACTGGCTAGACTGGTGAGACGAAGGTGACCAACCGGACTGTTTAGTTTGAGAGGTGATCGGAGTGCTGAAATTCGAAGGAAGACCGAACTGCTTAAATGATGACCAGTTGCCGGGCATCTTTAAGATTTAAGAAAAGCGCACGAAAACTTTTTTTAAGATTTATAAAAGGGGAGTGCGTCTGAAAGAGAACACAAGCCAATCACTTTGAAAAATCAAAGAGACCAGTGAGTGCCGCTGGTAAGAGAAAGTGAAGAAAAGAGAGAGAAAAGAGAGAAGAAGGTTTTCTTGCTCTTGCTTTGGAATTTTCTACTACTACTCGGGTCCATTGATATGAGACGTTAAGTTCTTGTATTGGGGTTTGTATAACCAAATTTTACATAGTGAAGATTTGTGAACTCACAATCCCCATTTAAAATATTGTGTCTTGTTTTATTTGTGATTGTCTTCCAATGTGCCGTGTTTTGTCGTTGTCGCTATTCATCTTTCCTTATCGATTCATCCAAGCCGGCAGCAGTTGCTCCCAACAATAATATGTTATCAGTGATGTTAGAAAGTGACTTATCTCATCAATGTTCAAGTAACTTTCAGTTATAATTATTCAATGTATATCGATTAGAATGCAAGCCATGTATGTTGAACCCAGTTATGTTCGACTTAAGTTCTTGTGTTGAAGAATTTCGTTTTTTAATTTCTAACAAAAAATTTTCCTGCTACAGGCATGGCCTGAATGATATTTGTACTCGATTGTTTTGGGTTCTTGTTGCTTACTTTGATTGTCAAAAGCATAATGTACTGAATATGTGCCATCGGATAAGAATGTGTTGGGCAAAGTGCTAGGAATATTTGTTTTTCAACCACAAAATGCCAGTAGGGCATATTCTTTTTCACCGTTTCCTTAATTAACCCAATCTAAACTACATATTTTCCTTTTAGTGGAAAGGCTGAGAGGGACGAGAAAGTGGATTCTTAGCCTTTATTCAGCTTCATTGTAGGCTATATCGTCTGTTAAATCCAAATATGCAAGATCACATACCTAGTTGTTTCCTTTAGATTCTTTGCCTCTTCTGTAATGAGCTTCTTCTAAACTCTCACATCTCTTTAGTAGGTTCATTAACCGGTCTTTGCTTCACTTGACTAAACCGCATAAGACATGTCTCTATGGTTGCCATCCCGACTGTCTCCTATATATTGTCATGTCAAATCAAATATCTAATTGTTTGATTACACATCCATATCAACATTTTTATTCCATATATTTAAATTGTATGATTACACATCTATATTAAGTGCATAGACTCCTACATCATGGGGTTTACAAAGAGTTAAATGTACTCAAACATACTCGTACATTTTGGAGGACTGTTTTTTGTTTTGAACCCATTATCTAAATGTCACAATGAAGCAACCTTGCGTCATGCTAAGATTCCCCATCTATCATGTCATTAAGAAAGTTTGTTTCTCCTAAAAAAACACATTTGGTGTTGTCCTAGTCTTTGTGCATAAACATGCTAAGTTTATACATTGTACCATCCTGCTTTCTCTGGCATCCTGCAAGAGAGTGTGGAAGCTAGTTGTTTTGATATAAAATGGGGAACAATCCAACTCAGTGATAAAGGTTTTCCAACTGAAGTCTGTTTCTTTACACTTGATTATTACACTTGATGGAGTTCAAAAGATGGACTAACTTTCCCTCATCCTCGTTGACCTATGTTTGGGCTTTACTTGATGACTACTTTTATACTGTACTTTAGTTCACATTGGCCTGTCCTGGTATTTTGAACTTATTTTCTCGTCCTTGATTATCCTTTTTTGAATTACATTGTAATCTGAAGATGCTCTTGAACTTTTCCTTCAAACTATTTCCATTTTTGTTTCTTCCGCCCCAACTGATTATCCCATTTTTACAGTCAACTAATGTCACTAGATGTGGAAGTAGCATTGCTTCTTTATTCATTCATCTCAAGAATAAAATATGCAGTTCTTTAGAGGGCTTCTGAGGTGCTACTTTGCAATCAACCCAACTGTGTCTAAATTCTTTCCCTTCTGAGGTGCTACTTCATGATTTATTTCATGTTATTGACTGCAAGACATTTTGTTGGGTGTCTTGTCCTCTTTCTCCTCTATCAATTCCAACTCTTGCATTTGATACTTCTGTCCATGAAGTTGCTTTGGCCTTCTGGATGCAGAGTTCAAGGGTCTTCAAATTGATAAAAAGTCATGGCATGCTATGATATTCTATCTTTAAGCAACCAACTTCATCATGAGTGATTTAATTCTTTTACTTTCTTGTTATTTTGAGTTTATTTTAAACTCCAAGAATTTACAACTATGCTTCTTAAATCCTGATGAGTTGGTCAATGTTTAGATCCAGTGAAACCCACCCAGTTCAGGGAGTACCAGAGTAAATCCAAACAAAATAGCCATATAATAATTATTGGAACAGACTTCTATTTATCTTTAAGTATAACATTTCCTTAGAGCTGTAATAAACTTCTTTTTCCAATAAGTCAAGAAGACCGCAATATCACATGTTAGATGTTTATTAAACTTGTCTTTTGGAGATTGAGCGTTGAATGCAATATGACACATTCTATGGCATATGGTCCTGGGCCTTGTCCCAGGGTATTCTCCTTCTGTTTTTAACTTAGAACCAAATGTTCAATTTTTAAATATCTGCATGTAGCTTACACAGCTTTTATTTGGTGACATTTGTTTATGCACATTTTTCGATTTTTTTCTTAGTGCAGCTTTTCAACTGCTTGAGAAAGAAGTGGTTGCCATTATAGGGCCACAATCTTCAGCGGTAGCCCACATGATATCTGCAATTGCTAACGCTGTTCGGGTACCTCTTGTTTCATATGCTGCAACTGATCCTACTCTTTCTGCCCTCCAGTTTCCCTTCTTTCTCCGAACAACTCAAAGTGATTCATACCAGATGGCTGCGATGGCTGATTTGATAGACTTCTATGGGTGGAAAGAGGTCATTTCTATATTTGTAGATGATGAATACGGGAGGAATGGAATATCTGCGCTCAGTGATGAGCTGGAGAAGAGGAGGATCAATATTTCATATAAACTGCCTTTGGGCATCCAATTTGACTTTAACACTGTAACTGACTTGCTTAATAAATCAAAGTTTCTTGGACCTCGTGTTTTTGTGGTTCACGTCAATCCTGACCCGAACTTCAGAATTTTTAGGGTAGCCCAGAGTCTTCAAATGATGGACCACAATTATGTATGGCTGGCAACAGATTGGCTTTCTGCTACTTTAGATTCCATTGCAACAAATAATGATACTCTCTTATCTACTCTACAAGGGGTGGTTGGCCTTCGTCATCATACACAAGAATCCAGTCAAAGAAAGGCTTTTTTCTCACGGTGGAGAAGTATGCAACAGAAGAACACAACAAATTGTGGACTGAATACATTTGGATTAAATGCTTATGATACTGTTTGGGCTATTGCTCGATCAATCGATGAGTTACTAAATCAAAGTCATAATGGGACCTTCTCCTTTAGTAGTAAGCTGTGGAACATCAATAGGACAAATTTACATCTTGATGAGCTCAAAATTTTTGATGGTGGAGACCTTCTACTCAAGCAACTGTTGCAGACAAATTTCTCTGGCCTAAGTGGTCGAATTCAATTCCATTCAGATAGGAACCTTGCTAGTGGTGGTTATGAGGTCATCAATGTTGACCAGATGGCGGTAAAAATAGTTGGTTATTGGTCTAATTCCTCTGGTCTATCAGTTTTCCCCCCAGAAGCTCTGAAACAGGAACAGCACAACTATTCTTTTGTGAACCAGAATCTTAAAAATGTTGTTTGGCCTGGTGGAAAGACAGAAAATCCACGTGGATGGGTAATATCAAATGATGGAAGGCCCTTGAGAATTGGAGTGCCACGCCGAGTTAGTTTTGTTGAGTTTGTAACAGTATTTAGCAACACCAGTGAGGTTGAAGGATATTGTATTGATGTTTTCAATGAAGCGAGAAAGTTGGTCCCATATGAAATCCCATACCAGTTTCAGCCATTTGGAGATGGTCTCTCCAATCCCAGTTACAATGAGCTTGTGAGAATGGTTGCTGATGATGTAAGTATTTCATAAAATTTAGCAGGTGTAAAGAAGTGAAGACAGAGATATATATACTCTGAAAAAGAAAACCAAACTGCTGATCATAGGGAATGAAGGCATATAAATTAATTGTGGGCAAAATTCACCCGTTTGCATGAAAATCAAAATCTTAGAATGGACATTGAGGGCAAAGATCTTGAATTCTCAATGCAAGATCTTTTACTCCTGAGCATACTAGCATGCATAAGCTTTCCATACTGCTTTAACGCAATTTATTTAATTTGTTTCATGAAAACAGTCACTTTGCCACACTAGGGCAAGGTTACATATGCCTAGCTCTCCTTGAACCCAAACTTGCATGTTTGGAGTATCATGCGATAAGACACATTTATTTTACATGCAAAATTTATGGAAAAAAGATACTAAAGTGCATGCAGAAATACTTGCCTTGTCATGGCAGTGGATCTCGGAAACTTACAACTATGAAATGATTAACTCTGAGACATGCTCTACAATTCTTGAGATGGTTTATATTGAAAATTAGCTCCGTTTTTTAACATGAGTTTCTTTTTTGATGTTAGGTACTTGATGCAGCTGTAGGTGATATTGCAATAGTGATGGATCGGACAAAGTTTGTTGACTTCACACAGCCCTACGCTACCACAGGGCTGGTAATATTAGCTCCAACCAACAATAAGAAGTCAAGAACTTGGGTTTTTCTCAGACCATTTACAGTTGAGATGTGGTGTGCTACTGCAGGCTCGTTAGTGTTTATGGGAATAGTTATGTGGATTCTTGAGCGTCGCGTAAATGATTATTTTCAAGGTCCTCCTACGAGGCAGATCATAAAAGTTCTGCTGTAAGATTTCTCGATGATTCACCGAGTCATGTTTTTTTTTTTTTTTTGAAATAGTGAAATCTTTCAAGTTGTGGTTTCGATTTTCTGTTAGCAGTTCTTGTTTTAATTCAATCTCTCCCCATGAGATTTAGTTTCTAATTTCACTATTCAAATGTTCTGGTTCACAGGTACAGCATCTCAATTCTGCTTAAGACCAGCAGTAAGGAAATCTCTTTTGCCTACTTGTTAATTTCTGTTTTCTCATTTTTTGTGTTTCTGTGTTTCAAATATGCTGATCCATGGCACATTAGATCTGTTGAAGTCATGCTGATTTCAATATTTGAATCCCCCTGGACCTATGAGCTTCTACAATTCAACTATACTGAACTAGAAGGACGTGGGAACTCGTGTGAAGCTTGATGATTTTGTTTAATTCTGCATTTAAAGCCTTCTAACTGCTTATATATATATATATGTGTGTGTGTGTGCGCATTTTGTAATGTCTAAGACGGTTCAGTCACCTAAATCACAGGCCAAATAATATATTTGTGAGGAAATGTGAGCTAGTTATGATTGATGAAAAACCAAAAAAAAGTACACTTAATAAAATGGAAAATAATGTGATAAAGAATGACTTAACTGAACAGAGTGGAATGGTGAAAATGGATTTATATAGTTAACCCTACTTAGTAGGAAATAAAACTCTTGTTTTTGTGTATGTGGAGGTCATTTACTTCCACTAAAAGAGGACTTAATGTCATTCGTTTGCTGAAACCAAAAGTCAAAATTTTTATAAATAGGGATTTCATATATACTTCTTTTGAGGAATTTTATCTTTTGATATATGAGCAGATTAAATTAGAACTTAATTGCCCATTCTTGCTCCAAATTGAATAATTATTCACCGAGGTGTCTTAATTTTCTCAGAAGAAAACACGATGAGCACACTTGGGCGAATGGTGATGGTGTTATGGCTCTTCTTGTTTTTGGTGATCACGGCAAGCTATACAGCAAGCTTGACCTCGATACTCACTGTTGAGCAGCTTTCTTCATCCATCACCGGAATCGAAAGCTTGGTGGCAAGTAATTGGCGAATTGGATATCAAGTAGGATCTTTCACTTACGGCTATCTGAGAGACAACTTAGGCATATCGCAGTCGAGACTTGTGGCTCTCGGAAACCAAAGAGAATACGAACAAGCTCTGCGGCGGGGGCCCAGCCATGGTGGTGTGGCAGCTATTATAGACGAACTTCCGTACATAGAACTGTTTCTATCCAACCATACTGATTTCGGGATCGTTGGGCGGGCATTCACCAAAAGCGGATGGGGATTTGTAAGAATTTCCTTTGGCATTTCAATGAATTTCATAACTTTGAATTGGGTTGCCCATTTTTACTCTCCACCTTATAACCCGCCTGCTTATTAATTGAGTTACATTACGTCAACCGTAAACACAGTATCAGTTATCAGTGTAGCAACCTTTAAACGCTTAAATTATAAGTTAAATGAAATATGTAGGAGAAGAAATAAGTTAGCCATGGTTGGAGAATGTGGGAAAACCTCCTGTGATGTTATAGAAGATGATATAAATGTGATTTTACTGTTAAATGATATAATGCCAAATCAATTGGGTGGGTGAAATCATCTTAAAATAAGAACAAAATTTCATCTAATTCTTTCGATAACCAAAATTTCAGGCTTTCAAAAGAGGATCTCCACTGGCTGTTGACATGTCCACAGCAGTTCTGAAGCTTTCAGAGAATGGTAAACTTCAGCAGATCCACGACAAGTGGTTCTGCAAAATGGGTTGTCCTGGTGCGAGGAGTGGGGAATCCAAGCCCAATGAACTCCATTTAAGCAGCTTCGTCGGTCTCTATGTTTTATGCGGCATTTCCGCTCTCGCTGCGTTTCTGGTGTTTATGCTGCGAGTTTCTTGCCAGTATCTTCGATTCAGGCAGAAGCGGATCGATTCTTCCAACTCTTCATCTCCTGCGCCATCTTCCGATACACGCTGTTCTCAGGTGCTCATTAACTTTCTAGATTTTATCGACGAGAAGGAAGAAGCCGTCAAAAGTTTATTCAAAAAAGTTGAGAATTCTCAGGCGGAGGTGATCTGATTTTCATATTGTAATCTTTTCGCAAGATTATTGTTGGCTAAGTCGGCACTGAGCATAATGATTTACATTACTTGCATGCTCACTGTTTTTTGTCGTATTATTTCCCTTAAAATGCCCTGCATATAACTGAAGGTCCTTCCGCCTTCTTTGGGGCTGATTTCTGCTCGATGGCAGCGTCGAAATCCGCATCGCAACCAACAGCTGCCGCGAGAGCTTCCTCCTCCTTCCTCTAACTAAATATCTCGTCGTTGAATTTGTCAAATATGCATGCAGGATCCTCTTTTAGCATGTGTATTATCTTGCTCATTATATATCTGGATGCACTGTATATTCAGAAGCTACCCCTTGAACCCAGTTCATGTCAGACAAATTTCAGCTTCAATCAATTGTTATTTTAGTTTATTATCAAATCTAAAACCCTAATTTACTTGTCTACAAAATAGTAAACAATACTCGTGCAGATTCGTCTTGCTTCTTTAGGATTGATCCCATTGCTAACAATTATACTCTGTTCTGTTAAGAAAAGCCGTTTTTTTTTTTCTAAATTCTTATTAGTTTTCTATATTAGTTGTTTTTCAAATATTGAATCTTGGTTATAAATAGGCAAGATGCAGCAGGTCCAAGGTTTTCTCATTCTCAGCCATTTTCCTTCCAATAAATAAAAATGGTGGATGACACCTTCTATGGGTTTATTTTAAAATAACATCTTATCTTATTAATTTAGTGTGAGCATGCTAATCTAAATTGATGAATTAAATATTACATTATTTGAAAGTATCTCTAATAGGGGGAAAGGCATTTGGTGATCCAAGTCTATTAGAGCGCATCTTAATGGAGAGGAAGTAAGAAATACTACGAGAAATATTTTAGAGATACCATTTGACATATTCAAACAACATGGCATAGGGAAGTATTTTTAATATAGAGGAATGACAACAAAGCATGTTGTCCATAAACAACACTAAACCTAAAGGAAATCCAACCCAAAACTAAGTTGGTTTTTCATTAAAAAAAAAAAAATGATAATTATTACAATTTCTAATCAATCAAGTTACCCAACACAATCTATCAATAAATGTTCAAAAAAAGTGCACTCCATATTTTGGCAGGATAACAAAAGCTCAAGGACCCAATTACCAAAGTAAATATGGATGTATTGGAGGCATGATGTGGCACTTCACTCAAGGTTCACTTCTCTCTTTGGAGGATCCAACTGCAAATAGAAAAAGGGCTCTGTTGGCTCTTCCCTGCACAACAAATTTACATTTGTTCAAGGGTAAAGTTACCAATATGAATAAAACCAAGAAAAACCAAGGAGGATAAAGGATTTTTTTTCTCTGTGCTCGAAAGAGGACAGGAGAAATCGCAATAAATTCTTGTGTATGAGGCATCCACTTTTTGAACTCGAGGCTTACGGAAATAAGATATGGAGTAAAAGTGTAGGAGGTAGTCAAGAAAAAACATACCCGGGCTTTGACCGCATGCATTGCCAAAAAAGCTTAAAAGGACCTGGAACAGTCTTAAATGGGTTTCCTTCGAAGCAAGCCTACACAGTAGACGAAAGGATTTTCATTTAGAATCTGATAAGAAGAAACCCATCTTCAGACTACAGGTTCTAAGACAGACGAATTGATGAAAATTGCTAAATAGTTCATCTTTAAAGGAACATTTTCTGATAAAAATATCTAGCCATCTTATTCAGAAATTACATGTGCTCAGACATCTTCAGAATGGATCCTTTGGCTCAAACACAGATTCTTGACTTTCTATTTTCATAACTTGTCATTATCAGAATAAATCCAATTTACCAAATAGGAAGGTTTTTGTTACAAGTAATGACATGCAATGATTTCGGTTGCATAGGCACTCAAGCATCCAAAATTATGAACATATTGCTCCAGCCATTGAGTCCGCAATAAACAAGAAACCAACTTCCCCATCCGCTCATTTTGGAGATACCTCCATTTTCATTTGGGCATGCATATGATCTTTGGGCCCATAGTTTTTTTAAGGTAGTTCCTTAAGTATACCTTTGCCCCTTTTTTTCTTTCATTTTTCCCCTAATAGCTATCTTCCAGGAAATGCCAGGTGCCAGAAATCAAAGAATCATAGCCAAGTCATCAATTTCACGAAGATTGTTTTGCTTTCCTTGCTTTCACGCCAGTCCCCCTCATGCAACACATGTGACGAATCACAACTTCTTTTAAGTTTCCCCTCAATCAGAAAGCTTGATTGCATTAGTTATAGATAAGATTCTATGTGTTGGTTGAAACTACCTTTTCACATACTTGATTTAAAAGGTCGAAAGCCTATTTGAAACATCCAAAAACAAAATCCTAAAGGCTGCCAATTATGTTTCATTTTGAAACATCCAAAACAAAATCCTAAAGGCTGCCAATTATGTTTTATAGTGTTTTTCCATCAAGTCCTCAGCTTCTCTCCATCGTGCCATCCCTCACCCACTGCCACCCCCAAGAAATTAGAAGTGATAAAAAAAAAACAAGTTTGCATAGGTTACTTCCTTCACCCATGGGACATTAGAAAGAAAAGTTTCCTTTGGGTTGGTTCTTCTAGTATAAAACATTGGCTTTCTAACTTCAATGCAAAAGAACTGCAGAGCCAAAATCAGCACTTGATGCTTCAGCATGGCCACTAAAACATTTCCATAACTTTTGTTTGCCTATCTCAACCCCTCAATTTCTGTAAAGCCATTGATTCCATAAGACCATCCCTCAGAACCACTCATATGAAAGCATAACAAGAACTACAATTCCAAAATGTCACGGCAAGATCAACTGCTTCAATGTAGCATCCAAGTTCGTTCCAAGATAGTTATGCAAATGCATCTTGGGACATCAATTGAGATTCCCAGTCACTTCATCATATTGAATTGATAAAACTCAGAAGACAAGGCCATTGTCCAAGATCGACAGCTTCAAAATTCAAGGGTTCACAAAAATCATCACCAAAGAAATTTAGAAACAAAATCAGGTAGTTAGAGTACTAGTATTTCTAAAGAAAAAAAAAAAGGTTTTTGAATCAGTTGGGTTTCCGTTATTTACCCCTTGGATTCGCAACAGTTGCATAATTCATAGATAATAATGTGACAAACCAATTTTCCAATTCTTTAGTCGCATCGCACCATTTCAATTCACTTGACAATTCCAATTGCTACTACCGAAATCAAAATGATCCCCACAAATTAAAAGCAACATAAACCCAAACAAATTACATATGCTCAAATCAAGGATCCACTTGTACACAGTAATAAAGAAGAGGAAGGGCGGGCGAGCTAGTTATTTCCAAAACATCATCCTTCCATTTATGTACGCTTGCAACGTCCACATGAAGCCTAGACGGATCTACCACTGATGTATTCAATCTTACGGTAAATGCAACCACAATTTTAACATCGAATTATCAACTTAAATAACTAGTTCAGGACGAGACTATAATCTTAGGGCAAAATTTTCTCGAATTATTATTGCAGAAAGAGAGAATGAAGAAGTGAGAATTGAGAGTACTTGGATAACGTCTTCAGCGCGGTCGTTGCAGCGGTGAGCCTTGGGTTGCCGGTGATCGCCTTCCGGCGTACCCCAAGGACTCTCTCTCCTCGGCACGGGACGAGGTTCACTCATCTCTTCCTCTTACCTTGGTAAATGAGCACTCGATGGGGTGAGGCAGCGTAGCGGCACAATTTTTGTCCACAACCCCGGTTCACGCTAATAAGAAACACCCGGCTCACTGCACTGCGGGTTCGACGTGAAAAATTTAATGCCTCTGCAAAAAAAAAAATAAAAAATAAAATAAAAGCTCTCATTATCGTTTATAATAAAAAAATAAATAAACTTTTCACTTTGGGGATTTTATTTAAAGAAATTATTGCTAAATATGCAACAGCCAGAACAGCTTCAACTAAAAATAATTAAGGAAACAAAGCATTAATAATTGACTTAGATTATCATATAAGACTTTTTTCCCCATAAAATACATATGAAATAGGGCTGTCGATGCCCATGTAATAATTTCAATGATTTGTATTGGTCTACATAAATCCATTTTCTAGTTCCTAAGTTTTCCACTTTTTGGAATACGAAAAATAAGCAGCTTATAGAGAAAACATAAAACTCGATCTTTATAATTTTTTTTGATTTTCATTAACATTATTCCCATAAATACTTTGCGCTTCAATAAATTGTTCACTCCTAAAAAACATCCAATAAATACTTAATTGAAGTTTTTATGACCAAACTGGAACTCTTAACAGCATACTTCTTGCAATCAGTCAACCTGGGAACCGGCGGAATGAATCGGAAAGGCATCCGCCAATGCTGATAAAAATCATGGCTTGCAAAGATTTATAAGGATCTGGGTACCATGGCAGAAACTTTTGAGAGATCAAACCCTTAAGATTGGCAAATTTGGAAGGACATTGCTGCAGGTGCGGAGTACTCCCTGGAAGAAAATCATGAGAGACGTTATGTTGTGAAGGACGTTCAAATCCAATTGAACATGTCAAAACAGGGACGACAGCAATGAAAAAAAGCAAAGAAACAACACAACTCGGGGGAAAGGATATGCGTCATCTTGGTGAAGATTTAGACAAGACACAATCTAAAATCCTTTTCTAGCCTGAATAGTTTCTTATCTAATCCCCAGAACAGACGATGCCAAGTACGTTAGGACCTATGTGTATGAATCAAACACCATGATATGAAATGCGAAGAGATGTAGCATTAGTAGTAAAATTAATAACAAAAATGGTCAGCAATGAGTCATGATGAGCCAAGCTGCTACCAGAACTCACAGGCATATCATGCAACAGGCACTCCCACCACACTCCCTGGTTCTCCTTCAACGCTTTTCCCGTGTGTCTTGGGAGTTGATTCCATATCGCAACATATATGATCTGCCACTTATTCGAGGATGAAATATACACAAGACACAAGATAATGGTTCGTGCACCAGACCATGAGAACTCGAGGTCATATTACTCCCCATGTAAGTTTCTAGTTCTCCAACCTTCCCTTTCCTCCTCAATCCAAGCAACACTATTCATACTACAAATTTATCACAATTTTATCCATAAGGATGATGTGAAACCTATCACTTAGAACTACTAAAAATCAACAAAGAAAAAAATTAACATAAAAGTGCCACAATTTTTCTAAAAATTATAGTAATCTTATAGTTAATCATATTTTTCTTTCAACTACATTAAAGCGACTTAACTAGATTGAAGATTTGTTTTCACTATCGCATATCCTTGCCTATAGCACTGTGTATATCAAGTGTTCAAACCAGGGAAATAACTTCCTTGCAATGTATATGCAAGGTTGCCTAAATTTGGTAATCCTCAGAACCTGAGATGTGAAAGCCTCAACATTGGATCACCCAATTTTTTGATAATTATGAAAGCGCATTAGTAACACTCCATCAACACAATTACCATATCAAATACATCGAGCCTTTAAGAAATGGCCTCAGTTGGCAAGAACTTTCAATCACACCTAGCTTTGTGATCTTTTTATTTGTTCAGAGCTCAATTCACATGCAGATTAAGAGTTGCTTTCTATTTGAGCAATAAACCAACTGCTAATGTATTTTGATTTGTTCTGTGCCCAATTCAAGCCTGATTTAATAACATAAATAGTTGATCACCCAGTATATATCCCATGTAATTTTCAGCTGCAAACACTTGTAAAGTAATTAAATTACCCATAACATGGTATTTCAAACACAGCTTAAAGCTAGAAATGTTTCACAAAACCTCAACAATAGAATCACACAACTTGCTAAAACCAATTAAACACACCCATGTTTTATCCAGACAACGTAGATTGCAATCATTTTCATTCTCATCACTATAAAAGCTATTCACTATAAAGCATTGCTGCCATCTTTATGGCCCAAGCAAAAAACAATTAGCATACAAATCACAATCATATTCACATGTCAACAGTAAAAATACACACAATAATGCCAGCCTTCCTATATCCCTTTCTTATTCCTCTCTCTTCTACTGATGACCAAACACATTTTAATGTCTGTCAAATGTCACCTTGGAGGTCTAGGTCATCTAATGTTAGAATCATCTGCCCGAGTAGGTGCATACAAGTTTTGTAACACCTCAGTGTTTTAATTCAGGCTTATTTGACTTTTAACTAGAGGGATCATTAATAGGAGTAATTAATGAGCTATTAAATACAAGCTAGCCTAAGCTAAATTCATGCGGAGCTCGGCTGGACTGGATTCGCAGGGTTCTGTGAATGGTATTTTGATAATTTTTCCCATCAATAGTTAATCATTGTTTTCTATGCCTCAAGTTAATAATCAGGATTGCGGCAATTTTATTAAGTATTTATGTGCGTAGATGGATAAGTAAAGAAACTAATTTGAACCATGCTCATCCCCTAGCCGCACCACTTGATGTTTTCTCACCACTATGCGTGTGCCCTAACCGTCTATCTAATCTAACTAAAAAATTAGAAATCGGGGGAATTAATTGGGAAGACTGGGTTCATCCCATAGCCACTTTTCCTTGAAGGCTTTCACACCAGCACCTACTCTTCTATTTTAAGTGTTGGTTTCCTCAAATTATTTATCGCTGCCACATTATCTTCTAAGTGCTTGAGATAGAGAACCGTGAGTTAGAGAAAGAAAGAGAAGAGCAATTGTCTTACCTTTCTCCTTTGGACAGATCCTTTGGTGGAGATTCTGAAACTCATTCGGAGATCGCAATGGTGACCGTTCGTGATTGTTGATCCACTATTTTCATGCATCTCGAGACAAGTGATACTTTTGATTTCTACCATTGTTATTTGATGCAAGTAATGTTTCTTAATCATTCTCATTGTTATTCTTTGCAAGAGAAATTTCTATTGTTATTGGACACTCTACTCCCTAATACTTACTTGTGTGGCATTTGATTAGTGCACAAGTCACAGTTTGAACACCACATTGTTATTCAATCATTGTTTTAAATGATGTTCGGATACCAGCAAGTGCATGGCCAGTAATAGTGTTTCGAGCTTCTATGAAGGAAGTTTGTTTCATTGCTCACCAAAATGCATGGTGTAGGTCTATGTATATTTGCCTTAGGATAGAAGGCTTTTTTGATGCTTGATGTACTACTTGTAGAGTATTGCCAAGTGTGTAGGATAGTAGTGGACCAAAAAGGTGTCACGTGTTGAGTACTTAAAATACTCGGATGGTCATTTCTCTTGTCCTCAATCATTGATTACTTTTTTTTCGTGTGACCTTTGGATGTGTGTGTATAATTTTGGATATATATGGTTAAGGTAAATGAGAATATTTCAAAACACTATAATATTAAGGAATATAAAACCTATGGAACCTTAGTATGGTTTATAATTGTCCTGTACTAATTTTCCAATCCTAGTGGGTTGAGATCTATATTAGTGGATGGATGCTTATTGTCCTATGAATAACGTGCTATAAGATATGAGAGATATTGTAGTTAGGGGTATTAGATTTGACATGTGAATTGAAGTTGAGAAAGAATATTTCAAATCTCCTTTCAAGAGTGGCCCACGGTTGAACTATAAGAATACAAATGTAGCATATTTTAGGATGACCTTGATAGGCGACAATAATATTGTCCGATAGAGTTGAGTTTGATATTTGTGTACCATGAGTAGCAAATATTATGAAACCATAAAGTTAATCACTTGTCAAATTTACGAATACGATACCTTATGGATGTTACCAAGTTGTTGAAGGCAAGCGCGTAGTCGTTGTATCATAATGAAAAAATAAGATTTAAGATGATTATTATGATATTTTATATAATTATGACCTCTATTGAAATTGGTTGGAATGAACCTATTTCTTTATTGATATTCGGATTCGGCAGAATCCCGATTTTGTTCATAGTGTTCAATTTCAATAAAAACCTTGACAATTGTCCTATAGCTTATAAGTTGTAATGGCGTTGAGTCTTAAATAGATGATAGTTAATTGCAAATTTTTATTGCTCTATATATTGATGCTATTCTCCGAGCTATTTTATTAATTTCTAATTTATTGATTATATCATTTGATGAGTTTGTGGCTCACATTTGTGTTTTTTGTGTTCCAGAGTAGAGTGAGTTGACAGTGTTCTAGTAGAAATTGTATTTTGTAGCAAAGCTTCCGGGTAGAGAGATAATTTCAGAGTCTAGAAGCATTATATTGAGAATTTCGAGTTTTCTTTTTGAGTTTTGATAGATATTGCATAGCATGTCGGGATTGCGTTTCATTTAATTCTATTTTGTATAGACATTTATATTATCTCCATTTCTAGGAGTTAAATAATAATGATGAATATTATATTTATGATAGATTTATGATGAGCATTTATGGTTTGAGTATTTTCGCGCATCGATTTAGACCAAGTAGGGTGATTCAAGTCCAGGTTGCTAAAATTTTAGTTAGCGAAATTGCATAGAATTGTTCCAAGAGGCAGCTAATACTGGGGGATGGGAAGGAATTAAAGGGTAGAGAGCTACCATTGTTCAGCACCCATGAACATACCCTGAAAGAAAAATGCTGCCTCCACACTCTAACAGAAAAATGCAGCTAAGTCAAATTCATTCGACCTTGTAACTAAAATCACAGACCCATTCAATCTGCGGATCTTTTGAACATGTTTGAGATACATTAAGAACTTTGGTCCCCTTTTCCCAGACAAGCATGCAGGGGAGAGCGACATGAAAACATGCACCCTTTAGAAGGAGAATAACCAATGATTAATGCCATAAAAAAAAAAAGATGGATTATTATCATACTCATTGGATGTATTTTGGGATTTCTCCTTTCCTTAAGAGGGAGAGAGAGTACTCAGCAGCATCAATAAGGTCAGCAATATTGTGAAGGGATCTCTCTTCAGAAGCCAGCATGAAGATAGCCCGAAGCTCTGCTTTCTTTGCCAGTCTAGCTGCGAAAGTCAGGGGCAACTCAGGAGAATTGAGACTCCGCAATAGTTGCCGGTACAGAGAGAGAACTCTACCCCTGTTTCTCACTAGATCCTCTGTAGTTGCCCAAATAAGACCCTTTGCCATCCTTTTACACTGATAGCCAATACAAACAAGTAAACAAATTGATGCTGCAAGGGAACTCGACGTATTTTATCTATAGGCATGGCCTTCATCTTCTCAACTTGACAGTTTCACCAAGATAAAAAGAAGGGGCACATCCGAAAATGGCGTGCCATTAGTTGTTATGACGATATTGAAATATCACTATATTATCATAGGAGATCTGTAGTTTCCATGCACCAATCAAGGGTCATGCTCGGGGCGTGTGAACTGACTCGAGGGTATATCCATTGAGTGACATGTAGAAAGCACAGAAAACAAATTTTCTCCTACACTACCATAAACCCTTCTCTCACAACAATAAGACTACAATTTTTAATACATGATTGTTGTTCAACTCTGAAAGCAAGTAAATGAACAATAAATTTGTTTCATGATTGATGAAAATGCCAGCCAGCAATGAAGTAAACAAGAAACCATTTGCATACCTATGAATATCCACACTACAGTTGATTGGACTGAAATAAGATTAGGAATGTCACCGTGTTTTAACACAAATCAATTCCAACTACTGCATTTAATTCTCCGTATTACCATAAAATTTACACAATTCTCACCAGAGAGCCAGAAACCATGGCCCAACAACAAACATTGCATTTAATTCTTCAAGAGTGAATACAAAATCTTTGGTCAACCAGAAAGTTCTTCAACTTTGCAAACCCTAATATGAATTCACTTCACACAATAAACATTAAAATATTCTTAGGGTATGATACTAAGGATTGTCAGCTACTTGTAGCAGTCCGTTCTCTAGTTGGGAAGGTGGAATTTTCAACAGGTAAGGGCAAGAAACACAAACAGCGAGTAATTGAAAACAACAATGCAAGAAACTTGACAACTTACAACCATTCAATAATTTGTTTCAGCGATAGGATGCTCCAACAGGACGTATGTTCGTTCGATGTCAGCTCTTCTCTTCAAAATTTCTAGAATAATTTGTAACGAACAATGAGGCGGTTTTTAGTTTTGATATTGAATTTTTGTTATTTTTTATTATAGTAATCAGTTAATATTTTTAAATCAAATTAAATTTTATTGAATTGTTTATTTTTATTTTAATGTCAAATTTGTAATAGGCAAAGAACTTGATGGGTACACCAATAATGGGCCGGCCCAAAACAAAAGTCAATGGAGGCCCAACAAGAACGGTCAACAGTCTGGCGGAGGAGGCGGGCCCAGAAACTGGAAAGCCCATTAGCCAAAACGGTCAACACGGATGTTGACCACTTTGGCGGCCAACTTGGTCACAGGCGGTCA